>CM035284.1:62916732-63030984 GCA_020226075.1 Hydropotes inermis
TAGACACTCTAATGTGTGTGTGGTGGGATCGTATTGTGGGATGGTCAGTCACTTTAGACATTCTAATGTGTATGTGGTGGGATTGTATTGTGGTTTTAGCTTGCATTTGCCTACTGACAGATGATATTGAACATTTAAAAATAAGTATATTTGCCATCTCTGTAGCTACCTGAAACGGTTTACTCTACTCCCCTGGCTCCATGGCATGGAAGCTCTCAGAACAGGAAGCTGGGACGGCAGGAGGGCTCACCTTGTTTGTTTCCCATCTTTGAGGTATCACTGATGTGCATTGTCTGGAAGACCATTGTTTCATGTTTGTTTGGATTTTTTAAGGAGGGGGTTAATTCTGGTCTCTGGTACTCCCATGTTGGCCAAAAGCACACACATGAATTTTAATATCTAGATTTCCCCTTTTCTTTTTGATTTCTCTCATAATTTAATTATAGAAAACCACTAGATTGTCTGGCTGAGTTTTCCTCATTCCAGGTTTTCTCATTGCATCCCTGTGCTTTTTTTAAAAACATGTTCCTTTGTCCTTTCTGTAACATGTGTGTGCGTGCTCAGTCGTGTCCGATTCTTTTGCGACCCTGTGGACTCTGTAGCCCACCAGGCTCCTCTGTCCATGGGATTTTCCAGGCAAGAGTACTGGGATGTGTTGCCACTTCCTTCTCCAGGGGATCTTCCCGACCCAGGAATTGAACCCTAGTATCTTGCATTGGCAGGTGGTTCTTTACCACTGAGCCACATGGGAAACTCTTATCCTGGTATACTGTTTCTTATTTTCATCACACTTACTAACATAAATGTATACATTTCTTTAATATCTGTTGTAAAACTTAAACTCCATAAAGACACAGGTCTTTGTTTACTGCTGTATTCCCAGAGTCTAGAACATTGTTGAGCACCTAGTTGGCATAGAATACAAATCTTTTGAATTAAAAAAAATGAATGCAGTAAAAAGGCGCAGAACGGGTGAACTGTCCTTACCCTCATTCCTTTGATAGAAAAGTAACATTTTCTTTTGTGAGGATAATTGTGTTTAACAACCCTGTTAAAGACAGTGTAAACTCTTCTGGGTCTTGGGCAGTTAGGAACTCCCCAGGTAGATTTGGGGGAGGGCTGTGTAACCAGATCTGCTTCTTCCTCTGAGACTAACCCTCAGAGATAGTAGCTGCCAGAGATTTATTGGCTCTTTAAAGTCACAGGTCAGAGTCCCAGTCCTTTTCAGGGGATGAAGAAAGCGTTCCTGTGCTCAGAGTGAGATGGCTGCCCTGATAACCTCAAGGCTTCAACAGAAGTTCAGAGGAAGCCCCAGAACTTCAGGTGTTCCTGGTGGATCCTCACCCCACCACCCCTCCCTCAGTGCTCCTAGCATCTCTGTCACACTCTGCCATTAGTATTGACCTTATTATGTGCTTTTTTCCCTTAGTAATCAGTCACCAGGAAGGCCAGGGTTCCTAGGGCATTCTGCCGTCCTCTGGGCTCTCTGACTGTATGTTCTTTTTGATGCCATCTCGCACCCCTGACCTTCCCTGGACACTTTTATATTCAGCCTTAAACTCAGGGTGCAGCAGCAGAATCCCCCGATCCTGAGTTCTTTTGTGACGTCGCTCACCTTCTTGTTCTTCCTGCAGCTTGGTTTCCTGGTGACACCGTTTTCCCTGCGGCCCTCTCAAGTGGACCTTGCTTTCCCCCTGCATTCCTCCTGTCCCTGCGCCTGGAGTGCGATGTCTTCCTTGTTCTGTGTTACCACTTCTGGAGCATTTTTTTTTCTTCCATAAAACACCACAGTGAATGCGATGCCAAAGATTATACCACTCACCGCTGCTTTTTGCTGCCTCTCCCAAGATTGCTGTGGAGACGCCAACCCCAGAGGGCGGAGTGTCTCCCCTTCCCCTCGTCATGCTTCTCTCCTTCCCTCCCCTGATGCGTCTTGCCTCATCACTATAATTATGCCGGCTTCTTTTCGTTAGTGTTTGCATAGTGACTTTTTTCATCTTTGTGCTGTCAGTCTGTCTTTCTTCTTATGTTTTAGGTATGTCTATACACACTTTTATCCGAATCTTAAAAACAAATCTTTGCTTTTACCTTGGACATTGAGTACTGTTCAGTTTCTTTTAAGTATTTGCTCATATGCTGCTGCTGCTGCTGCTAAGTCACTTAAGTCGTGCCCGACTCTGTGCAGCCCCGTAGATGACAGCCCACCAGGCTCCCCTGTCCCTGGGATTCTCAGGCAAGAACACTGGAGTGGGTTGCCATTTCCTTCTCCAATGCATGAAAATGAAAAGTGAAAGTGAAGCCGCTCAGTTGTGTCCGACTCTTAGCGACCCCATGGACTGCAGCCCACCAGGCTCCTCTGTCCATGGGATTTTCCAGGCAAGAGTACTGCAGTGGGGTGCCATTGCCTTCTCCGATTTGCTCATGTATCTGTAGTTAAATCTACTGATTCAAAGCTTTCTATTTATTTGATCCACTTGTTCTCTTTCTTGTTCCTTTGATCTTCTTTTGCATTTTGTGTTTATTATTATTCTACCCTCTCCCTAGCTTGGTAGTTACATGCTCTTTTTCAGAATACTATTCTCTTAATGGTTACCCAAGAGGTTTAATTTTGGATTCCAAATATTTTTATTGTGGTAAAATAAAAGTAATAGAAAATTTACCATCTTTAATCATTTTTTTTTCATCTTTAATCATTTTTAAGTGCACAGTTCAGGATATTCAATACATTCATGATGTTGTGCAACCATCACCACCATCAATCTCCAGAATGCTTTTCATCTTGTAAAACTGAGACTCAACCCATTCAATACACTCCATTCCCTCCTCCCCGAAACCCTTAGCAACCACCACTCTACTTTCTGTCTCTCTGAAATTTGACTACTCTAGGGACTTCATATAAATGGAATCATACCGTTTTTGGTTGTTTTGTGTGTGTGCGAGAGACTGGTTTCTTCATTTGGCATAATGTCCTCAAGATTCATTCATATTGTCGTATATGTCAGAATCTCCTTCCTTTTTAATGCTATTTAAAGAACAGTGTTGCCAGACACAAGGTTTTTGGTTGATGGGTCTTTCTTTTTAGCACTCTGAGTATACTGACCTGCTGTCTTCTGGCCTCCAGAGTCTCTGATGAGAAATCTGCCTGTGATCTTACTGAGAATCCTTGGGATGTGATGCGTTATTTCTCTCTCTTGAGAATCTCTGTCTTTGACTTTCAAAAGTTTGACTGTTTCCCCATCCCGATCCCCCCTCCCACCTCCCTCTCCACCCGATCCCTCTGGGTCTTCCCAGTGCACCAGCCCTGAGCACTTGTCTCATGCATTCAACCTGGGCTGGTGATCTGTTTCACCCTTGATAATATACATGTTTCGATGCTGTTCTATCCATGGCTGATTCATGTCAATGTATGGCAAAACCCACTACAATATTATAAAGTAATTAGCCTCCAACTAATAAAAATAAATGGGAAAAAAAAGTTTGACTGTTTCTGCTGTATAGCAGAGTAATTCAGTTATGTATACCTTTTTTATATTCTTTTCCTTTATGATTTATCACAGGATATTGAGTATAGTTCCCTGTGTTGTCCAGTACAACCTTGTTATTCGTCTATTCAATATATAATGGTTTGCATCTTCTAACCCCAAACTCCCTGTCCATCCAACTGCCGCGTCTCTCCCCCTTGGCAGCTGCAGGTCTGTTCACCATGTCTGTGAGTCTATTTTTGTTTTGTAGACACGTTCATTTGTGTCACATTTTAGATTCTGCATGTAAGTGATATCATGTAGTATGTGTCTTGCTCCTTCGGACTTTGCTTGGTATGATGATACTAGTTGTATACATGTTGCTGCACATGGCATTGTTTCATTCTTCTTTATGGCTGAGTAATACTCCGTCTACATATATACTATATCTTTATCCATTCATTTGTTGATGGACATGTGTTTCCATGTCTTGGCTATTGCAAATAGTGCTGCTGTGAACATAGGGACGCAGGTATAAAAGCTGAAGCTGAAATTAATACAGTGTACCTTCCAAGTCTTTTTCTAGAAGTGGCAAGCCTTTAGAAGACCCCAGAGTTTCATGGCACTTACATCACCCAATTCTGCCAGTGCAGTTGTGGTCTAGTTGGGGGGACAGATTCCTTGTGCTTCTTATTCCACCATCTTCCCAGAATCTTCTCCCCTAGCGATTACAGTTTTTACATGCTTGATTTATCAATCTGGTGTAAACTAAGTGCTTTTACCCTCTTGAAGGACCCCTTCAGTTACCCCTTTCTGCTCCCAGCGTGCCTTGGTGGTTTTATATTTTAAGTCTTATAAGTTTTAATTCCCGTGAGAAACAGTTTTCTTACACAGTTATTTCATTTGGATTTATTCACATGTTTACCCTTTTTGTTGTCCTTCTTTTTTGTGTGTCTTGTAGTTTTCTATCTGGGTTTCTTTTTTTTTCTGCTTGCAGAATATCCTATGATATTTCTTTTAGAGTACGCCTGCTAGTGATGAATCTATCTGAAAATGTTTTTATTTTAGATTTATTATGAAAGGTTGTTTTTACTGGGCTTCTTTGACTACTTTAGAAGTATTTCACTGTGTTTTGTCTTCTTTTTTAGTAAAGTAGTATAATTGTAACCTGCCATGTTTTTTTTTTTAGGTGACTTAAGTTTTTTTCTCTTTGTTTGAGCTATTTTATTATGATGTTCCTAGATATGAATTTTTTTAAAAAATTTGCTCAGAATTCTTAGGCTTCTGTGGCTTGCTGTCTTTCATTGATTTTAGAAACTTCTCAGTTATTGTTTAGTTATTGCTTCTCTTCCATTCTCCTCTTCCTTTTTGGAATTTCAGTTTCATATATGTTCTGTATCCCTGTCTCTTAGCCTCTGGTCCATGTTTTTCAAATTTTAATATCTTTGGGGTTCATTTGACATATTTTAGTCTAACTTGTCTTTCTCCATCTGCTTTTAAATCCATCCATTAAGTTCTTGGTTTCAGTTGTATAGTCTTTTTAATTTTAGACCTTCCATTTGGTTCTTTTTTTTTTTTTTATAGTTCCTAGTTCTCTGCTAAAATAGTATATTTTGTTTTTTATCTCCTGGAACATTAAGTATAGTTATTTTAAAATCTGGTAACTCTTAATATGTGGAATGCTTGTGGATCTGCTTCTATGTTTTCTGTCTTTTGTTCATGTTGTGTTTTTTCCTCATGTGCCTGGCCATTTTTTTATTGCATGTTTTATATCAAACTTGAAATTTGCAAAATTGATTATAAAAGAAATCTGAGGTCCAGGATAATGTCTTATTTACACGAGCACCCTGGAATCACCTTTATCCATTTTCAGAGGAGCCAGTTGAAATGATTCAGAGCTAAGCTGCAATCCCTTTGAAGGTCTGTTTTCCTCAGTTTCATCCTTAACTCCTGGAGTCTAGCCTGCTGGAGTGTCCGCCAGGAAATGGGCATTTACTCACCTCTGTCTTTCTCTCCTCTCCCCGGTGCAGTGCTAGTGCAGTCTGGCGTCTTTGCCCTAGCTCCATAAGCCTGTCAGGTGCATTACCCAGTCTCTCAATGGTCCCCTGTGAAATTGGCAAACAACCTCGGGGGAAAAAGTGACCTCAGTGGCTGGACTTCCCTCCCTAAGCCTGTCTCTCCTGCATTCTGACCTTACCTTGTCAGTTGTCTTGTTGCTTCAAGTGCATATTTTAAATATTTTGCCCACTTTCTCATAACTATCCTCAGTGGGTGGGGTCTGAGTTACTAGTCTGTCCCTAGAACAGGAGTAGCTTCTACCTTTCTGTCGCTGAGCAGTCCACTGTCTGTAGTCCTCTGTGATTTCAGTATCCCTGAAGATAACTGATCTCAGAGCTGCTGTGAGTGACTGGGCAATGGTTACACTACCGTTACCCTGGTCCTTAAGCACCACAGCTTCTTAGTTCCTTTACCCCTCTTCAGGTCTCCTGTTCTCTGCCCTTCCCTCTCTTTCCATTCCCTTGGATTATCATCATCTGAAACTCCTCTGTCATTTTAGTATCAAACTTAGCAGTCTGACTGTTCCTTCTTGATCTTTTTAGCTCACATCTTCCAACATCCCATTTCTTACAGACTTCAGCTCCATCATGACGTTCAGTTCTTTGATCCTGCCACCTTTCCTTGAGCATTGTCATGGTTTTGTACACTTACGTTCTGCAGTTGGTTGTTATAATACATCCTCTACTCCTATTCACTTGTGCTCTTCTGGTTTCATGTATAATCTTGGCTAAGCCACAACCTGTGTCTTAGCCTGGATTTGCCAGGAAAGAGAGCATAAGACAAAGCTTATATGCTAATACTTCATGTGAAGTTAGAGTAAGAGAGAAAAAAGAAAGTGAGGCAGAGAAGGAGAGAAAGCGTATACGGAAAGGTGTGTTACCAAGCTGGCCACTGGTTCACAAGAACCTTAACTGGTTGCTCTGCAATGCTGAAAGTCCCCAGAGAATCAGAGCACCTCTGAGAACACTCCCAGGGGTGGGGTGTGGGGAGGACCATGGAGACATGCCTTGGCTCCTTCCAGTCTCCTATACCTTAATGGTCAGAGTTGCTTCCCAGGGTCTAAAGTATTCTGTGCATTGGGTTTGTCTCTTGGCTTCCTCAAGTACCTGCTGGAAAAGCAGCTGAATTTGGGTGTTGGAGCTGGTGTGGCTTGTGCTACAGTGGACAGAACAAAGCCCACCAAAGCCCAACCCTCACCCCTGGGGGAGGTGGGGACAGCTGGGGTGTTGGGTGTGGGATGGGGGGCTCTGTGAGCATGTGAAGCTTTCGAGCCTTGGCAGCCTGGTAGGGCAGCTGGAGCTGGGAGGTGGGGTCTGAGGGGAAGGGCACAGCTGCGTCTGTCATGGCCTGTTTAATCCAGCCTCTTGCTTATCCTTTGCTTGTGTCCGCACAGCTGAAGAGTGGCTGAGAAAGCCTAGTGACTAGTCTGACTTTAGAATCATGATCACCAAACTCAAGCAGGCCAATTCTTGGTTACATTCTGTTTTACTCTAGTTACTCTCCTGAGCAGTATTTAAATATCTCACTTTAAACCTTCCAGTTCTTCCTTCCCCATCCTTCCTTTATTTCACTGGGAAAGAAACTGAAGCAATTGGAAGGAAACGTCCACAGGCTCCCATGGGCATATGTGCCCCTCCAACTTGTGTGCCTGGCCCTCTGCCTCCTCTTGTGAGTGTTTATGCTCCTGGTTGAGACCACCACCTCTTCACATGCACTCGACCTTCTTCCTACTCGAAGACTCACTCCAGTTATTCTTCTTTATATAATGCTATCAGGTTTTTCTTCTCTATTGTACCATTCTCAGTAGCCTATAAAACACTGTTATTTCTCCCCTTTTTTTAAATTCCTCTTGTAGTTAATTGTCTATACTCTCTTCTTTCCTATCCCTTTATTCGTTCTTGAACACATTCCGTTTAGGCTCCATTCCTCTAAAATTGCTCATGACATCACTAATGACTTCCATGTTGCTAGATCCAGTGGTCAGCTTGCAGTCCTCATGTTATTTGACTTGTCTACCCCCAAGAGACCCTGTAGCTTATCCTTTTTAAAGTCTGGTCAGGCAGGGTTCTCCAAAGGCACAGAAGGAATAGGAGAACCTTCTGTGTCCACATCTGCATGCCTTATTACAGGGAATTGGCTCATGTGACTCTGGTGGCTGAGAAGTTCCAAGACATGCCCTCAGCATGCTGGAGACCCAGGAGAGACGATGGTGTAAGTTCTAGCCCCAGTTCAGAGGCCTGAGAACCAGCTCAAGTTGTCAGGTTGAAGAGGTTTCCTCTTGCTCAGTGTTTTTGTTCAATTCAGGCCTTCAACTGGTGGGTTGCAGGCCACTCAGATTATGAAGGGCAGTCTTCATAATAGGTAGGCTTTATTCAGCCTACCGATTCAAGTGTTAACGTCATTGGAAGCACACCCTCCCTGACGAGCCACAGGCATGTGTGCCCAATATCTGGGCACCCTCTGGCCTGGCCCGTCTCCTCAGGACATCTAGAGCAGGATGCCTTGTAGTCCCTCTGAGATCTGGCCCCTGTCGCCCCTGACCTCAGCTCCAGCTTTGCTCCACCCGTCACAGATGCCTGCCTGCTGTTTCCTGACCGCTCTCAGAGACGTACCTGCCTTAGGGTCTCTTCATTCACTTTGATTTTTGTTCCTCTGCCTCTCCTCAACCCTTAATCCATGAGCCAGAGCTCATGGCCTTATTTGTTCCCCTCTGCACTGAGATACCACATTCTCACTGAAGTTTTTCCAGGGTCAGTCTGTCCTAAGCGTTTCAGCTGCTTCCTGTTCCCTTTCCTCGCTTTATTTTTTTCTTATTGACTCTCGTTAATCAGACATACTTCCTAATTTATTTTGTTTATTGTCTGACTCCCTCAGCTAGAAGGGTGAGCTTTGTGAGGTGAGAGCTTTTCAATCTAGTTGCTTTTCATACCCCAGTTTCTGGGACAGTGTCTGGTGTAAATTTGTCTCTCCTTAGCAACTTTCTTTTTGTTTAAAGACAGAAACTCTTCCCAGGGAGTTTACAAAATACAGGTTTCTAGCTTGAGTTCTCAACAGTGAATTCCTTTATTGGCTTGTAGATGCCTTTAGTATATCTTTTTTAGATATGTCTTTAGTAGTCTAACTGTGAAAGAGCTGATATCATTCTGAAGGCGCATTACCAGCTTTCTCACCTTTGTTTCTAGCTGTGTGTGTGTGTTAAGAACCAACACTGCTGAAGCGCTTTACAGACATGATCTTATTTAATCCTTTAAAAAATCCTGCAACACAAGTTGTATCATCCCTGTTGTACAGATGGTGAAACTGAGATTTAGAGAGCTTAAACAGCTTGCCCAAAGGTCTCACTTGGTGAGTGGCAGAACCCAACTTGGAGTACTTTGATTTTGATCCTGTCTTCTTGACAACTAGTAGAGCTATCATCTTATTTTGTGGCATGCAGGAATTTAGAAATCTTGGGCAGGCTATTTGTTGCATTTCAGCCATCATGATGATAAATATTCAAGGTGTTTGAGATTCCGCTGGAAGTCAGGAATCCTCTCTAACGTCAGTGGAGCAGTAACTGAACCTCGAAGTCTTTCTCAGCTTTAGCCTTCCCAGATCTTCTTGGGTCCATCTACCTGTTATGTTAGGTTTCTGGATCTCAGGTTCATACCTTGTCCAGGAGATTAGATGGCAAGTGGTGACTGCCATCGCAAAAGATCCTGCCCTTTCTGGCTCAGGTTATCAAATCAGCTCCACCTGCCTCTGGAGTATTCCATGAGGAATTACAGAAAAGTATGACAAAGCACTCAAACCTCTAAGCTATAGATAACAATGCTTATTTTGTGGTCTTGCTGAGCCTGGATAGCTGTCCTGTTGGGCGTACTTGGGGTGTCTCATGTGGTTGCTGTCTGGGAGTAGCTGGGGTTGATGTCATCTGGTGGCTTCACTGAGGAGCTGGTACCCCTGGACTGTGTTTTTCTCCATGCAGCCGCAGGGCCTGGACTTGGGACAGTGAGATTTCTTACGCAGTGCCTCAGGGCTCCCCATAGCAAGCATTCCAAGAAGGAGGAAGCAGAAATTGCCAGTTCTTTTTATAAAAAAAACATTATAAGCTTTTACTTTATTTTGTTTTTGGACCACACTGTGTGGCACGTGGCATCCTACCTAGTTTCCTGACCCAGGATCGAACCTGGGCCCCCTGCATTGGGAGTGTGGAGCCTTAGCTACTGGACCACCAGGGAAGTCCCAGAAATCGGTAATCTTTTTAACCTGTAGGTCCCAAACTGGCACATCATCAGTCCTGTCACATGTGCTTGCTGAACATGGGTCATAGACCAGCCCAGATGAGTTGTGAATTCACTACACGAGGCGTGGAGCAGGTTCGTTGGTAGTAGACTAGTCCGAACCACTTCTGAGAGTGAACTACGGCCCGTTAAAGATCGTGTTGAACTGGTGGATATAAATTGAAGCTGTCTAGGCCCCGCCCGCACATGCAATCATCGTAGTCGTGCCTGCGCCCGGAGGAGGCAGGAGCTGGGGCACCTTCAGCCTGGTGACGCTCTCACTCACTTCGATGTGTGACCGTGTGAAGTTAGGGCTTCATGTTCTGAGTGGAACATGACTTTTAAATAACAAGCCAGCAACTTTGTTTGGGTGCTCAGTGAGTGAGTATAGGAGTTACTTATTTTGACAGTGAAGGCTCACGCTTCCTGAGGTGACTTTGCTTTTTGGCCTCCAGTGGGGAGTTTTCCTGAGGTATTTTTCAAGATTGATTTTGACTGTGTGCCCTTTTCACATTACATGATGTCTTGGAACCTCATCCTTTCATAAGATTGAGCTTCATTCTGCAGTTAATCAGAGGATCTCAGAAGATCTGTTTGCTCTGACACTCCCTCTCACCTGGAAGGAAGTTGTTACTGGTGCCCACAGGACAGCGGGTGCACCCGCAACTCCCGTATGGTCTGGGGCCAGGTGGAATCCAGAAAGCTCTGTGGGGTGGAGTTCTTTTTTCTCTGTACTTTGAAGGAATGTCAGTTTGCAATCCAAAATGGAACTTGTGCTCAGTAGAATATTTCTTCTGTAAAAGAAAATTCTAAAATTAAAAATATTGTTTTTCTGTATAATAGAAGGTAGACTTCTGAGGTGTGACCTTTAAGATCCCATTTTGATGTGAAGCACCTCCAGAGTGTCTCGCACCGACGTACTTGTGCACCCACACATAGCTGCGCTTGCAGAGTGTGGGCTGAGGGCCATTCTGTCTTCCCTGAAGTTCACTGGGGAGGGACGGACTTCCTGAGGAGGGCTTCCTGATGCCCTGTGCTCTCTTGCCCCAGCTGGTGACGGGGCGTGTCAGTGAAAATTCTAGACTTGAATGCAGTGTAATAGCCTCTTTATTAGCCCTGACTGTAGTGTAAAAACCAGAACAAAACCAGCCTCTTCAAACTGGGTTTCTGCACATTTGAGTAATTGGGAGACCTCTTTTTCGCTCAGCAAGTTGAAAAGTGGACTGTGGTCAAGTGAAGCGCTCTGCTTTCTGCCACTGGGGGCAGAGGGTTTCAGGTAGTATACACCAAATGTTTTGGTATTTAAGATTCTTTTCCACAGTGTGTTTCTAGTTACATTTTTAATGATGAGGCACCTCTGACACTAGTTGTGTTTGTAGTAAGGGTCAAGGCTAAGTTTATATATTGCTGTTTGTCTATTGTCTACTTGCAGGAAGGGGAGAAAGGTAACTGGGATGACTAGTGAACTTTGATGTGCTTGACAGACTCGTGTATGTTGAGATTCAGGGGAAATGTTAGCTAGTTTGTTCACTTTTCAGATGAGTTTGGTGTCATCGTTGTTTAATTGCTCAGTCGTGTCGGACTCTTTGTGACCCCGTGGGCTATAGGCCGCCACGGTCCTCTGTCCATGGGATTTCCCGGGCAAGAATACCGCAGCGGATTGTTGCCATTTCTTTTCCAGGGGATCTTCCTGGATCAGGGATCAGGGATCCACATCTCCTACATTGGCAGGTGGATTCTTTACCACTGAGCCACCAGGGAAATCCTGAGTTTGGGGTAGGTAATGTTAGTTTTTAAAATTGTTAAGTAATTATGTAGGGAGAGGATTATCATTTATAGAACACCCTTTAGATGTACATTTATAGCAGTCTTGTGAAGAACTCTGGCCTTTTACCCAGAGGGAACTAAGACTGACTCACCCAGTGTTACATAGTTAGTCATCTGTCAAGCTTGGATTGAGCTCAGGTTTGTTTGACTTAAAAATTCTCATGGATCATCCCTTCTGCTCTCCCACCCCCCACCTTGATAACTTACACAAAGATCCTTCCCAACTAGACCCGGTCTGTACTTTGTCTTCCACTGGATATGGAGACCTACAGTCCAGAGAGAGCGGCTCCACCTGGCTGCATTGCCCTGCGTTTCCACACACCTGTTTCTTACGCTGTTGTGAACATGCTGACCACACAGGGTGTTTTACCTGGGACCTAGGAACCCTCTGAAGTGGTGTGCAAAATGTTGTGCTTTTTTTGTGGAAAATGTCAGCATTGATAACTTGCATTAAACTCTCAGCGGTTTCTGACTCAAATAAAAGAAAAAAAACCAACCCCAAATAGTAATGCTTTGTGCCATTAGTATTGTCTTGGAATTATTATTAAATGAATTAATGTACATAAAGTGCTTAGTACCTGACAAGAAGTAAGCTCATTATTAGTGTTGTTATGACATTAATAGTTTTCTATGTGTATGGTCTTCAAAACTTTTAACAATTGGATAACAGTACATGAAATAGAATATTATCAGACATACCCTCTCTTTATTGTTGGTAATATTCAGGTTTAATTTCAATATTCAGTTTTAATTTTTTTCTTATAAGCAATTTGAGATGAATCTCCATATATGTAAAACAGTTCCCTGTATTTTGGATTTTTTTCTGTGGCTTCCCCAAAATGAAATTACTAGGTCACCATGTATGAACATTTTGAAGATCTTTAGGTATATTGCCAGGCTATGTTCCAGAAGGCACATACTAGTGCATAGCAGCAGTAAATTGCAGTCTGTTTTGCTGTATATATTTTTGCTTGCACTAGACAGATAGATTAATAAACAAGATAGATGACAAAGACAGATAGATTAATAAAAATGTTAGCAGCTTCCAGAGGTAAACATTTTCTCTGTACTCTTTTGAATTGTCTCTACATCCTTTTATCATTGAATTGTTTTTTATGATTTTCTTATCAATGTGATATATTAGCAGGTATCTGTTGCAAATATGTGTTCTCAGATTGCTTGCCTTTTAGATATTTAGATATAATTTTTTTTAAAGTAAAATCTGTGGCCTTTTTTTTTTTTTGCATGTGCTGCTATTTTTAATTTCTAAGTCCTCCTTCTCTGTCCCATGTCTCTAGTTTTTCTCATGCTAACTTTAAAATTTTCCTCCATATAAATTTCTAAAATCTCCTATATATAGAAATACTGAAGCAATATATATTCATTAGACCGTATATACACACATATATAGAAATTAGCGATAAAGGCAGCTATTTTTTTTATAATGATTGTGTAGTGTTTGTGTAGATTTAATCATAATTTGACTTCCCTGGTGGCTCAAATGGTAGTCTGCCTGCAGTGTGGGAGACCCGGGTTCAATCCCTGGGTCCAGAAGATCCCCTGGAGAAGGAAATGGCAACCCACTCCAATATTCTTGCGTGGAGAATCCTATGGACGGAGGAGCCTTTCAGGCTACAGTCTATGGGGTCGCAAAGGGTCAGACACAACTGAGTGACTTCATTTCACTTCAGTCATAATTTAACCCTATTGATAAACATATTCTTGTTTCTAGTATTTTCTGTTACATGTTCTGCATGATTGTCTTGCTATATGCAATCTCTGCTCACTTAGGTTCACTCTGTACAGTAGGTCCCCAGGTGGCTCAGTGGTGAAGAATCTGCCCGTCTCACAGGAGATGCAGGTTCAATCTCTGGGATGGGAAGATCCCCTGGAGAAGGAAATGGGAACCCCTTCCAGCATTGTTGCCTGGGAAATCCCATGGACAGAAGAGCCTACCGGGCTACAGTTCATGGAGTTGCAGAGTCAGACAGGACTGAGAGACTGACACAACAGTGGATTCCTAGAAATGAAACAATTGGATACAAACTTAGATAGAAAACTATGAAATTGCCTTCTGCAGAGGCTGTTCTCATTCCCTGTAGATTTTGAAAGTGTCCTTATTTTAAGAATGATTATCAGTCTTTTTATATAAGTATACATATATTTATGGATCATTTGTTTTTTCTTTCTGTGTACTATTTGTGACCATTGCCCATTTTATTTTCTTACTCATTTATGAGGACTGTTTGTAAATTAAAGGAACTAGCCTTTTGATATATATTCATTCATTTATAACAGCACTGGCTCTTGATTACTGTGCCCAGGCTTGCTCTAGGTGCGGTGAGCAGGGACTACTCTGTTATAGTGTGCGGGCTTCTCACTGCAGTGGCTTCTCTCGAGGAGGACAGACTCCAGACACCTGGGCTTAGTAGTTGCGATGCACGGGCTTAGTTGCTCCACGGCATGTGGGATCTTAACCAGATCAGGGATCAAAGTCGTGTCCTATGCATTGGCAGGCAGATTCTTTTTTTTTTTTTATTTGTGGTGGATTTTGTCATACATTGCAGTGAAACAGCCATGGGTTTACATGTGTTCCCCATCCCAATCCCCCCTCCCACCTCCCTCTTCACCCGTTCCCTCTAGGTTTTCCCAGTGCACCAGGTCCGAGCGCTTGTCTCATGCATCTAACCGGGGCTGGTGATCTGTTTCACCCTAGATAATATACAGGTTTCATTGCTGTTCTCTTGAAACATCCCACCCTCGCCTTCTCCCACAGAGTCTAAAAGACTGTTCTATAAATCTGTGTCTTTTTTTTTTCTGTTCTGCATATAGGGTTATCATTAACATCTTTCTAAATTCCATATATATGTGTTAGTATATTGTAATGTTCTTTATCTTTCTGACTTACTTCACTCTGTATAATGGGCTCCAGTTTCGTCCATCTCATCAGAACTGATTCAAATGAATTCTTTTTAATGGCTGAGTAATATTCCATGGTGTATATGTACCACAGCTTCCTTATCCATTCGTCTGCTGATGGGCATCTAGGTTGCTTCCATGTCCTGGCTATGATAAACAGTGCTGCGATGAACATTGGGGTGCACGTGTCTCTTTCAGATCTGGTTTCCTTGGTGTATATGCCCAGAAGTGGGATTGCTGGGTCATATGGCAGTTCTATTTCCAGTTTTTTTAAGAAATCTCCACACTGTTTTCCATAGTGGCTGTACTAGTTTGCATTCCCACCAACAGTGTAAGAGGGTTCCCTTTTCTCCACACCCTCTCCAGCATTTCTTGCTTGTAGACTTTTGGATAGCAGCCATCCTGGTTGGTGTGTAATGGTACCTCATTGTGGTTTTGATTTGCATTTCTCTGATAATGAGTGATGTTGAGCATCTTTTCATGTGTTTCTTAGCCATCTGTATGTCTTCCTTGGAGAAGTGTCTGTTTAGTTCTTTGGCCCATTTTTTGATTGGATCATTTATTTTTCTGGAGTTGAGCTGGAGGAGTTGCTTGTATATTTTTGAGATTAAGCCCTTGTCTGTTGCTTCGTTTGCTATTATTTTCTCCCATTCTGAGGGCTGTCTTTTCACCTTGCTTATAGTTTCCTTTGCTGTGCAAAAGCTTTTAAGTTTCATTAGGTCCCATTTGTTTATTTTTGCTTTTGTTTCTAATATTCTGGGATGTGGGTCATAGAGGATCCTGCTGTGGTTTATGTCGGAGAGTGTTTTACCTATGTTCTCCTCTAGGAGTTTTATAGTTTCTGGTCTTACATTTAGATCTTTAATCCATTTTGAATTTATTTTTGTGTATGGTGTTAGAAAGTGTTCTAGTTTCATTCTTTTACAAGTGGTTGACCAATTTTCCCAGCACCACTCGTTAAAGAGGCTATCTTTCTTCCATTGTATCTCCTTGCCTCCTTTGTCGAAGATAAGGTGACCATATGCTCGTGGATTTATCTCTGGGCTTTCTATTCTGATCCATTGATCTATATATCTGTCTTTGTGCCAATACCATACTGTCTTGATGACTGTAGCTTTGTAGTATAGTCTGAAGTCAGGCAGATTGATTCCTCCAGTTCCATTCTTCTTTCTCAAGATTACTTTGGCTATTCGAGGTTTTTTGTATTTCCATACAAATTGTGAAATTATTTGTTCTAGTTCTGTGAAAAATGCCGTTGGTAGCTTGATAGGGATTGCACTGAATCTGTAGATTGCTTTGGGTAGTATGGCCATTTTGACAATGTTGATTCTTCCAATCCATGAACATGGTATATTTCTCCATCTGTTTGTGTCCTCTTTGATTTCTTTCATCAGTGATTTATAGTTTTCTATGTATAAGTCTTGTGTTTCTTTAGGTAGATATATTCCTAAGTATTTTATTCTTTTTGTTGCAATGGTGAATGGTATTGTTTCCTTAATTTCTCTTTCTGTTTTCTCATTGTTAGTGTATAAGAATGCAAGAGATTTCTGTGTGTTAATTTTATATCCTGCAACTTTACTATATTCATTGATTAGCTCCAGTAATTTTCTGGTAGAGTCTTTAGGGTTTTCTATGTAGAGGATCATGTTATCTGCAAACAGTGAGAGTTTCACTTCTTCTTTTCCTATCTGGATTCCTTTTACTTTTTTTTCTGCCCTGATTGCTGTGGCCAACACTTCCAAAACTATGTTGAATAGAAGTGGTGAGAGTGGGCACCCTTGTCTTGCTCCTGATTTTAGGAGAAATGCTTTCAATTTTTCGCCATTGAGGGTAATGCTTGCTGTGGGTTTGTCATATATAGCTTTTATTATGTTGAGGTATGTTCCTTCTATTCCTGCTTTCTGGAGAGTTTTGATCATAAATGGATGTTGAATTTTGTCAAAGGCTTTTTCTGCATCTATTGAGATAATCATATGGTTTTTATCTTTCAATTTGTTAATGTGGTGTATCACATTGGATGATTTGCGGATATTAAAGAATCCTTGCATTCCTGGGATAAAGCCCACTTGGTCATGGTGTATAATTTTTTTTAATATGTTGTTGGATTCTGTTTGCTAGAATTTTGTTAAGGATTTTTGCATCTATGTTCATCAGTGATATTGACCTGTAGTTTTCTTTTTTTGTGGCATCTTTGTCTGGTTTTGGAATTAGGGTGATGGTGGCCTCATAGAATGAGTTTGGAAGTTTACCTTCTTCTGCTATTTTCTGGAAGAGTTTGAGTAAGATAGGTGTTAGCTCTTCTCTAAATTTTTGGTAGAATTCCGCTGTGAAGCCATCTGGTCCTGGGCTTTTGTTTGCTGGAAGATTTCTGACTACAGTTTGGATTTCCTTGCTTGTGATGGGTTTGTTAAGATCTTCTATTTCTTCCTGGTTCAGTTTTGGAAAGTTATACTTCTCTAAGAACTTGTCCATTTCTTCCAAGTTGTCCATTTTATTGGCATAGAGCTGCTGGTAGTAGTCTCTTATGATCCTTTGTATTTCAGTGTTGTCTGTTGTAATCTCTCCATTTTCGTTTCTAATTTTGTTAATTTGGTTCTTCTCTCTTTGTTTCTTAATGAGTCTTGCTAATGGTTTGTCAATTTTGTTTATTTTTTCAAAAAACCAGCTTTTAGCTTTGTTGATTTTTGCTATGGTCTCTTTAGTTTCTTTTGCATTTATTTCTGCCCTAATTTTTAAGATTTCTTTCCTTCTTCTAACCCTGGGGTTCTTCATTTCTTCCTTCTCTAGTTGCTTTAGGTGTAGGGTTAGGTTATTTATTTGACTTTTTTCTTGTTTCTTGAGGTAGG
Source organism: Hydropotes inermis (assembly GCA_020226075.1). Lineage (NCBI taxonomy): Eukaryota > Metazoa > Chordata > Mammalia > Artiodactyla > Cervidae > Hydropotes > Hydropotes inermis. The sequence goes on from CM035284.1 coordinate 62,934,106, forward strand.
CCTGTAACGCTATGAATCTTCCCCTTAGCACTGCTTTTACAGTGTCCCATAGGTTTTGGGTTGTTGTGTTTTCATTTTTATTCATTTCTATGCATATTTTGATTTCTTTTTTGATTTCTTCTATGATTTGTTGGTTATTCAGAAGCGTGTTGTTTAGCCTCCATATGTTTGAATTTTTAATAGTTTTTTTCCTGTTATTGAGATCTAATCTTACTGCACTGTGGTCAGAAAAGATGACTGGAATGATTTCAGTTTTTTTGAATTTACCCAGACTAGATTTATGGCCCAGGATGTGATCTATTCTGGAGAAGGTTCCGTGTGCACTTGAGAAAAACGTGTGCACTTGAGAAAAACGTGAAGTTGATTGTTTTAGGGTGAAACGTTCTATAGATGTCCATAAGGTCTAGCTGGTCCGTTGTGTCCTTTAAAGTTTGTGTTTCCTTGTTAATTTTCTGTTTAGTTGATCTATCCATAGTTGTGAGTGGGGTATTAAAGTCTCCCACTATTATTGTGTTACTATTAATTTCCTCTTTCATCCTCGTTAGTATTTGCCTTACATATTGCGGTGCTCCTATGTTGGGTGCATATATATTTATAATTGTTATATCTTCTTGAATTGATCCTTTGATCATTATGTAGTGTCCTTCTTTGTCTCTTTTCACAGCCTTTATTTGAAAGTCTATTTTATCTGATATGAGTATTGCAACTCCTGCTTTCTTTTGGTCTCCATTTGCATGAAATATTTTTTTCCAGCCCTTCACTTTTAGTCTGTATGTGTCCCTTGTTTTGAAGTGGGTCTCTTGTAGACAGCATATATAGGGGTCTTGTTTTTGTATCCATTCAGCCAGTCTTTGTCTTTTGGTTGGGGCATTCAACCCATTTACATTTAGGGTAATTATTGATAGGTATGGTCCCGTTGCCATTTAGTTTGCTGTTATGGGGTTCACGTTTATATAACCTTTCTGTGTTTCCTGTCTAGAGAAGATCCTTTAGCATTTGTTGAAGAGCTGGTTTGGTGGTGCTGAATTCTCTCAGCTTTTACTTGTCTGTAAAGCTTTTGAATTCTCCTTCATATCTGAATGAGATCCTTGCTGGGTACAGTAGTCTTGGTTGTAGGTTATTCTCTTTCATTACTCTAAGTATGTCCTGGCAGGCAGATTCTTAACCGCTAGACTACCAGGGAAGCCCTTGACACCAGTTTTGTAAATGTCTTTATTTTGATGATGTAAGGAGTTTAACTCTTAAAAAGTTAAAAATTTTTTTTTTAAGTTTTAGATTTTATGTAGACAAATTTGTCATTTTAATATGACTCCTGGGATTTTTTAGTTTTTGATCAGATTGCTAGGAGAAAGATGGTTTAAAGAAAAGTCTTTGCCTTTTCTGTGTTAGAAGTTTTACAATTTGGGGAAAAGTTACTTGATCAAAGTACATTGTTATGAGGGAACATTTCTTTATTTTCTTTAGCTATAGTGTATTTAAATTTAGTTTTTTATAGTTTTTATAGTGTTTAAAAACTGGAAATAAACATCCAAATTTAAAATAATTGTCATCACAATTTGTAATAGGTACTTCTTGATAGTACTTAAAAAAATATTAGTTTAAAAAACCAATAAAAACATTTAACTTTCCTCAGATTATAGATTTAATGCATCGAATGGGTTTCCACCTTGTGTCCAAGCCAGTTTGACAAATTTGCTACTTCAGAAAGCTATGGGAACCAACCCTGGGAATATACAGATAGGCAAAGGTTAGTATCAGCTCTGATGTGGACGTTGTTACTGAATTCTTATTAACAGTTTTTTTTAGAAACACTGGGGGTCAGTTTAAGGAGGGAGATTCTAGCAGAAGGATGTTTGGACTTGTAGGTAATGGAGAGGTGAATTTTAATGGGAAGGGTACTGGACATTATCCCTACCTTTGTAGTATTGTTTTCTATTCAAGTTTTCAATATGAATCTCTTGGGGGTTTTTTCCTGATTTTGTACAGCTGCCGCTGTACTGTTCATGACTGTATCCATGGGAACATGAGTAGGGTGACATAAGTTTATAACTTGTTGCTAGGCAGATCTAGCTTGAAATGTAATAAAATTTCCTCATTAAGAAGTGTTTGGATGTTTTACCTTCTGTGGGGGAAGGTAACTAAACAGAATAGTTTGGAATTAAAACTGTGAAATTGCATAAACCTTTTATAATGGAAAGAGCTGGTCGTGTCTTTAATGAGTTGAGTGTTTGACATTGGAGAGAGTGATAGCTCGGTGCCACAAGCTTGGCCTTTCGGGTGTAAGGGTTAGCAGTCAGCTGTGCAGGGCTAGATGTGGACCCCTGACTCTGTCTCAGGACATGTGTCTGGTTCCAGAGTGATGACACATACTCTAGGTCGTCCTTCCCAGACTTGGCAGACTCACGAAGGAGGCCTTGTGGAGCGTCAGATCCCTGTCTCTTATTTTGGTTGAAATTTCATTTTTTTAATTAAAATCTTTTAATAGGTAATGTGTCATTGGTGTAAAACAGCTAAATTTGAAAAAGGTACAGAATGAAATATAATTGATTTCTTACCTTTTTCCTCTTGAGTCACATAGTTATCCAGAGACCACCATACTTATTAGCCTCTTGTCTGATTATAATTTAAAGAATATATTTGAGTAATTCAGCAATAATAGATGATATTTATGCATTTTGTATGCCAGCCACTGTGATCAGTGCATCGCAGGACAACCTAGGAAGTGGTTTCTACTCACTCTTTTACAGATTGGGAACCCTTCTCTAAGGCTTCGGGAAGTTAAATAACTTCGCAAGGTTCCGTATTTCTTGCCCACTAGATTAATCCATGTTTTATTTCTGCTCTGTCCTCGTGTGTCTAGCACAGTGACTGTGGGGTTGGGGTAGTGTGTCACGTGTAGCATGAAGGCTGGTTTTACACAGGTGGTCGTATCCTCATCTGTTAGCTTTGAACTTGTGTAGCTGTGACTCACTTCTCTTTGTAGAGAAGTCATACTGAGGATTGGGGCAGCATTGCATCTGAATATTCATGTAAGGAATATTATATTTCTGGATCTCATGTGGGAACATTTGGGAGAACCTCCCTTGTCATTGGATAAGTTCAGTATTTGGCGATGAGGGTATTAACATAGGCATTGAGGTAATTGTGACTCCATTCCTTGTGGGTGTGTTTGGTTTTTACCCCCTTTTCTCCTGCCTCAGCTGTATCTTGGCCCATGTCCTTTTAGTTTCATGATGTAAGAGAAGGAATAAGTGGGACTAGGAGTCCTCTAGAAGGAGTAAAGTGTTTGTTAAATGCCAGTATTAGCAAGTGCCTGTGATTCTGAAAATCTCTGTTTAGTGTAAATGTGTGTGTTGTGCCTCCAATTTTTGACCTTTGAACTGTAGAAAATAAAATTTTAGAGCTTGGGTAAGTCTATTGAGATTATTTGGCGAGAGGAAAATGAGAAACAATTCAATTCCATAGGTAATTGTTGAATTACTTTCTTTGTTAAGTGAGGATAATATTTATCTCATAGGATTGGTATGAGGATTAAGAGATAATCCTTACGAAAGTCTTTGGCTGATTATTTAATGATAATACTAACCGTCAAACTCACTGAACACTTTGTATGTGCTAGCATACTGTGAGCAGAGACGTATTCTGAGACATCCTAGGAAGGCATGGGTGGACCGTAGGAGGGAGTTAGGAAGGCCATTTGAAAGATTTCATAGTGAGAATGGAGGCCGAACTAAGACTAGCTCTGACAGAGTGCAAACGAGGCGTATAGAGCTGGCAGATGGGTAGGGAGGTAAAAAGGCTTGAGTTTTGATGCCTTGAGTAATGGGATACTGGAAAGAGTAGAGCAGTCTGGAGATGTCACTAGTGTTTTGGAAACTGAAAATAGGCTAATGTAAAGTAACTACCTTGGCAGAACTGAGGATCGGCTGAGCCAGAGGGAGGGAGAGGTGGTGGGAGGCCCTAGGAAGCAAGCAGGTTGCCGCTGCAGCGCCTCCCAAAGGCCCGGGGCGGGGGGTGGCGGGCAGGTGGATGTGCCCGCTGTCTGCAGGGCCTAGTGTGGCGTGGGCAGGGCTCAGCTGCAGGGCTGACCGGAAGTCTGGCTCCACTCCTGTCACCCAGCAGCTACCCCGTCCCTCTCCCAGCAAAGGGCCACTTTATTCCTAGTGGAGTTTGAGCCCCAGGGATGCTGGAGGGGAGGGATGGAGGGAGGGTGCCTAGACCAGAGAGGGTAGGGATGCAGAGGTTGTGTGAAGTTTCTGTGTTGAATGGTGAGAACCTCAGGACACCCCAGCATTCTTGCAGCCTGGTTATACCCTCCGGGCAGCAGATGAGAAGATTCTTCTTTGAGAGAAAACTGACCCAGATGTAAAGGCCTACAACCTCCAACAACTGTTAGCCTATATCCCAGTCACTGTTTGCATTACTGTTGCCATGGCTATTGCCTGAAAACAACAACTGTTATTTTACTGTCTCACACAGTTTCTGGTGGTCAGGGTTTAGGAAGGGCTCACGTGGGCAGATTTGGCCTGTATTTCTCTTCAGGTTGTGGTCACATAGTGGCTGCACACAGATCAGCAGAGCCACTGAAGCAGCGTGGACTGGCCCAGCAGCTCCTTCCTGGGTCTCAGCATGGGCATGTGCCAGGAGAGCCGAGGGAAAGTCGTATCGCCCTGTGCCCTGCCTCGGGTGCCGCAGGCCTCGGTTCTGCCCTCGTCTCCTGTCGGTCCAGCTTCAGAGGGAGGCAGCGTAGAATCCACCTCCTGATAGAATTTGAATCAAAGTCTGATTCTGAGGAGAATGTGTAGGAGGATGTTGTGGCCACTTTTCGAAAAGATGATTTACCACAATTTACCTCTTGGTTGTAAGATGTTCCCGTTGTTGATGTTCAGTCACTAACTCGTGTTCAACTTGTCGCAACGCCATGGACTGCAGCACACCGGCCTCCTCTGTCCTTCACTGTCTCTTGGGGTTTGCTCAGATTCATTTCCGTTGAGTTGGTGATGCCATCCAACCATCCCATTCTCTGTCACCCACTTCTCCTCCTACCTTCAATCTTTCCCAGCATCAGGGTCTTTTCCAGTGAGTCAGTTCTTCACATCAGGTGGTCAGAGTATTGGAGCTTCACCTTCAGCATCAGTCCCTCCAATGAACACCCAGGACTGATCTCCCTTAGGATGGACTGGTGTGATCTCCTTGCAGTCCAAGGGACTCTCAAGTGTCTTCTCCAACACCACAGTTCAAAAGCATCAGTTCTTCAGCTCTTAGTCCTTTTTATGGTCCAACTCTCACATCTGTGCATGGCTACTGGAAAAACCATAGCTTTGACTATATGGACCTTTATCTGTATAGTCAAAGATGTTCCTACTACATGCAAATTATATTCATACCCTCCCCCAGCACCCTTTTCCAGTTGTGACATCAGATCCTGTCCCCTAAATCAGGCCAGCTGTGGCCAGATGTGTTTCCTCAGGTGTAGTTCTAGATCTGGACACGTGAACTTAAGAGCCAAGTAACCTCCCATTTTCCGTACATGGTGGGCAAGGCCTCGGATAGACGCCGCGGGCACACCTGTCAGACCCGCGGGCACACCTGTCAGAGGAGGAGAGAGCGGGCACACCTGTCAGACCCGCGGGCACACCTGTCAGACCCGCGGGCACACCTGTCAGAGGAGGAGAGAGCGGGCACAGCTGCTGGGGCTTGGTCAGCACTCAGTTCTCCCACGTGGGAGTGACGCTCCAAGGCTCTTGGCTCTGCTCTGAGTGTTTTGTTTTGTCTTCTTAGTTATCCTTTACCATGAGTAGTGTCTAGGTTTTAAAAATTGGGTTAAAATACATGTAAAATTTACCATCTTAACTATTTTTTCTTGTGGCTCAGCCGGTAAAGAATCCACCTGCAGTGTGCGAGACCTGGGTTCGATCCCTGGGTTGGGAAGATCCCCTGGAGAAGGGAAAGGCTACCCACTCCAGTATTCCGGCCTGGAGAATGCCATGGACTCTATAGTCCACGGGGTTGCAGAGAGTTGGACACTACTGAGCAACTCTGACTTCTCTTCAGCCATCTTTTATTGAAGTGTAGTTGGTTTTCAGTTTATGATGCCCCACCAGGCCCTGCTGGACAGCGCAGCGCCTCGGTTTACACAGGCACGTCCCGCTTCACATTCCTCCCCACTGTGCTTCACCCCTGGAGACTGGCCGTGGTTCCCTGTGCTCTGCACGAGGACCTCCTTGTTCTGGCTTAACCACTTTTAAGTGAACAGTTCAATGATACTGAATACCTTCATAATGTTGTACACCCCTGAGCAAAAATCCACCTCCAGAATGCATTTCATTTTGTAAAATTGAAGCTCAGTATCCATTAAACACTTAACTTCTCATTCCCACAATCCACCTCCCCCCAGCTCCTGGCACTCACTGTTTTACTTTCTGTCTCTGTAACTTTTAACTACTCTAAGTACCTCATATAAGTGGACTCGTGCAGTGCTTGTGTTTTTGTGACTGGTCTGTTTCTGTTAGCATAATTCCTCAAGGTTCCTCCATGCTGTAGCCTGAGTCAGCATTTCCTTCCATTTTTAGGCTGAATAATACTTCGTTGTATGGATGTGCCATATTTTGCTTGTGTATTTTTCTGTGGATGGACACTTGGGTTGCTTCTGCTTTAGCTGTTGTGACTAATGCTGCTATGACATAGGTGTACAAATATCGCATAGACCCAGCTTTCAGTTCTTTTCAGTATATACCTAGAAGTGGAATTACTGGCTCATATGGTAATTTAATATTTTTTTAGGAACTGCCTTGCTGTTTTCCACATTGACTGTACCATTTTACATTCCCAGCACCACGTAAAAGTTCAGATTTCTCCACATCCTCACTAATGCTTGTTATTTTCCTTTTTTTTTTTTTTTTTTTTGTAGTAGCCATCCTAATGGGTATTATTTTGTTTGTATTTACCTAATGATTAGTGATACTGAGCATCTTTTAATGTGCTTCTTAACCACTGGTGTATATTCTTTGGAGAAATGTCTGTTGAAGTACTCCACCCATTTTTAAAATCTCTTGTTGATACTGTTGAGTTTTACAAGTTCTCTGTATATTCTGGTTATTAATCTCTTATTAGATCTATGATTTGCAATTTTTTTTTCAAGAAATAGCTGGTTTTTAGAGAGGGGTAGATTGGGAGTTTGCAGTTGACGTCTATTCTGGATTACTATATTTAAAATACATAACCAACAAGGACTTGCTGTGTAGCACAGGGAACTCTGCTCATTACTCTGTAATAACCTGAATAGGAAAAAATTTGAAAAAGAACAGATACATGTATATGTATAACTGTATTGCTTTATTGTGCCTCTGAAACTATCATAACATTGTTAATCAACTATGCTCCAATATAAAGTAAAAAAAAATAAAAAAAAGGAATGGCTGGTTTTTATAGCTGAGTGAAGTTTTCTTAGCCTGCTTCATGCTTATAATATGTATATATTTTTTTATGCTTATAATATTTTGGGAAGAAAAAAGGCCGTCGTTCTGTATTATTTTTGTCTCAGTCCAAACTGGTACAATTCCTTAAAAATGTGTGTAGGTTTTCTGTGTGTCAATTTGTTAATCCACTCCAGTTAGACAAAAGCTACATTTCTGATGGGTGCTTCACTTCCTCCGGCTTCTTGTGCGTCTGCTGTGGGACAGCCACTCCTACCTAACAGTCAGAGCAGCTCCACTGCTTCAGTGGAGAGGCTCTTTAGAAGCAGCCCTTAATGTTTTTAGAAGACCCTTGGTTTGTTTTGAAATGCCAATTTGGAACCTTCTTGGATCTTTCTGAGGTATTTAAAAGTTTTTCAACCATAGCCTGGATTTGATTTCTCCTCCATAGCCATTTCTCATTTTGACTTATTAATTAATTAATTAATTAATTAAGAAAGACTGTGCTTGGTCTTTGTTGCTGCATGGTCTTTTCTCTAGTTGCAGTGTATGGCTTATAATTGCCATGGCTACTCTCGTTGTGGAGCACAGGCTTTAGTGGTTGCGGCACTCTGGCGCAGCTGACTTCATCTTTTAACAGTTCTCTTTCCCCAGCTCCTCCTCCTCTCTCTCCCCTCTCGTTTTATCATAGGCCCTGTGAAGAAGCTGGTGACATGTTCAGTGTTATGCCTGGGAGTCTCCTTCGATGGGTCATTTGAATTGATTAGGTAGAAGATTTCACATGACTGCACCACCACATTTCCCACCACCACATAACAAAGGTCCTCCTTTTTCCAGTATATAGTAGTATTTTTCTTACTTTTGTGCCTAAAAAATGACCCCCCCCCCCAAGCTAAATGACTTACCATAATTGCATGGTTTCTGTGGGTCAGGAGTTTGGGGGAGCTTTGCTGGCGATTCTGATGCTGGCTCGGGTAACGTCTTGGCTGCCGTCAGTCGGTGGAGTTGGAAGAGCTGTGGGCACGGGGAGGCGGGTCTGTGTGTGTGATGGGGGCACAGGCGCCTTTCTCGGCCTGTAGTCTCAGGGCCTCTCCACAAGGTCTCTGTGTGTGGACTAGACTGTGCCACTGCGTCAGGGCACTCAGATCACATACTCGGACACACGCTTTCCAAAGGTGTATGTCTCAGGAGAAACAGGTAGAATCTGTTTTGTCTCTATGCTTGAAAGTCAAAGCATGTCACATACTTTGATTACAAATTTGCCCAAGTTCAAGGGGGAGGGAACATAAACCTCACCTCTTGGAGGCAAGAGCTCCAGTTGGTCACAGTGTTAGAAGATCACATGAAGCAGGAGGTACTGTGGTCAGCTTTAGAGAACACAGTCCATCATGGCTCTCAGGGAAACAGATGGATCCGTGTCCCATCACTCTGCAAGCCTTGCTGCTTAGGAAGCCTTGTGTGCACATTCAGGGAAAACCTGCTTTTTAGTTAAGACTTCCTTCCTAGCTGTGCCTCAGCAGTCAAGGTTCATTGTAAACATGAAGAAAGCCTCTAACAGTAATGCAAGCAGATAAAAAATAAATTGAATGAGAAGAGAAAATGTAAATTGCAGAAGGAAAGTTCAAATTTCAAAAACAAAAAGCTAAAAGAACTTAAAGTGTTAAATTCATGATTAAAAAAATAGTATTTTAAAGGGACTTCCTTGGCAGCCCAGTGGTTAACACACCACACTTTCACTGCAAGGGGCATGGGTTCGATCCCTGATCAGGGAGCTAAGATCCTGTATGCTGCACAGCCCCCCCCCCCCCAAAAAAAAAAAAAAAAACCACAGTTACACAAACTAGGGAACCATTCAGAGAATAAGAAGGAGCTCTTGGAAAATAGAATAGCAGAGGAAATTTTCAATAGGAAACCAAAAAAAATCTTCCAGAAAGTATTAAGCAAAGACAGATGAAAAAGAGAATGTACAGTGCCTGAGCCTTGGTTAGATCATTGAAGAATATTATTTGAGGAAGAGGAAGAAGTGGGAAAATGTGAATGTGGACTGTGTATTAAGTGTCGATTTTCTTCGAGTGTGATAATGGTGCTGAGGTTTTGTAGAAGTGTACGGAAGGATGCACGTGCTGTCTGCTTTCCTCAGGGGCGTGTGTATGTACAGGGAAGAGAGAAGCCCTGCCAAGAGAAAGACGATTGACGAAATTACGACATTATGTTGATAGTTGGAGATAACTGCAAAAGTAAAACAGAAAGAGTATATCACAGTTAATGGATCAATTCAGAAGTGCCTGCATCTGAAATACTAGAGAGGGGAGAAAAGAAAATTGAAAGGGTACAGTGATTACATTAGTCCTTAAAATTTTTTACAGAACCGAAGGTCATAAATCTCTAGATTGAACAGATCCACCAAGTGCCCAGCACAGTGAGTAAAGGAAAAAATAAATTAACGAAATTTCAGAACGTTGAGGATGGAGCGGATCCCACAGTCTTGCAGAGGGAACGGATGAAGTTCAGCAGTGGACTGGGGTCTGTGTGGCTCTGGAATCTCGGGGACAGTGGACTGGTGCCCTTGGGTCCTGGGAGCATTGCTTCCAGACTTGGATTCCACACCAAGCTGTTTTCCATTCTTGAGGGGCTGTTCCACTTCACATTCCTACCGGCAGTGGATGAGGGTTGCATTTTTTCCACATCTTTGTCTATACTTGTTATTGTCTGTCATTTGAATTATAACCACCCTGGTGGTGTGAAGTGATATCTCATTGTGTGTGTGTTTCTTTCTTTGCCATGTGGCTTATGGAGCTAATTGCCTGACCAGGGATCAAACCTGGGCCATTGCACTAATCACTGGACCACCAGGGAATTTCCTTGGTGGTTTTGATTTGTATTTCCCTGTTGACTGATGATGTTGAGTGTCTTTTCATATGCTTATGTGGATGAATACCTTTTTAGATCCTTTTTCCACTTTTAATTTGGTTGTCTTTTTATTATCGAGTTGTAGATTATTATTTTTTAATATATCATTGTTTTTCCTATAAAGACAGACATTCTCCTTTATAAGCACATATCAAAATCAGGAAATTGGAACATAGATTTAGTAATACCTCTAATCTTTTTGGCCACCAGCACCTTTAGAACACTTTTTTGGGGGAATTTCCCACATTATTCATCCTAAAATGGAAGCTATTACTGTGCTTTCCCACCCTTCTGTGCAGTTAGCCATAGGCATGTGACTTCTGCTCCATGAACCAGGGTAAGATGGAGGATGGGAAGGAACCAGAAGGGCTGAAGGGACCAGCCTTGGGTAGGTAGTTTCTAAGAGTAGTGTTTGCTGCCCCTGGCCTCATTGTGAGGAGCACCTGTGGCTGTAAGGTCTCCTCAGAAGCAGTTCTGTGGAATCTGGCCCTGTGGCCTCTAAAGCTGAGTCTTTGACCCTCCTAGGTTAGAATGCCGTCTGTCTACAGTGAAAAAGTCTGACTGGTGAGGAAACGGGCGATCTCTCTGTGACCCACCATGGGTTGGTTCTCTCGCCCGGTGGCATGTGAGGGCAGTGAGGCCGAGGGAGCTGGATGCAGTGTAGTGATTAGCAAGCAGTGCTGACGGCCGAGGGTGCCGTGAACCAGTGTGTTAGTAAAGGTTCAGGAGGAAGTGAGTGAAAACAGCACACAAGCCTCACAGGCCTCACCACACCCATCAGTGAAACAAACCAAAACCAAACCAAACAGGACTTCCCCGGAGAGCAGAGCGGGAAGAGGGGGTCAGGCTTCAAAGTGCAGCAGGTCGGGTGATGTCTCTCTTGTCTGTTAGTGGGGTCTAGAGGTCAGGTCCAATTTTCTCATTTTACTGATGGGGAAACAGTCCCAGATAACTTTGTGAAACGTCTGTATTTTTACAGGAGTTTGATTATTCTGCAGTTGTTGTATTAATATATGAAGGAATGAACTCTGGGGTTACTGAACTCTATTTTGTCTCATTGGTATCATGGATATTCTTTCCAACTGAGTTTGGAACTGATTTCCCTGAGATATTTTAACAACGTGGAACTCTTGTTTTTTTTTTTAATTATATGAATTAATTTATTTAGCTGTGTCAGATCTTAGTTGTAGCCCACAGGCTTTAGTTGCCCTGTGGGCATGTATGATCTTAATTCCCTGACTAGGGATTGAACCTGCATCCCCTGCATTGGAGGGCGGCTTCTTAACCACTGGACGACCAGGGAAGGTGCCCCCTTTTAGAGTTATTAATTATTCAGTGTTGGATGGCTTGCCATGTACTGAATAGTCTGTCTTCTCACTCCTAACTGCTGTGTAAGTATTAGGACTTACATGCATAGTAGATATCCATGTATTTTAATGAGAACGTTCTCACTTTTAAAGTGAACTCCTAATTTACCAGCAGCTGATAGAACTCTCATGGTTGCATCACAGATCACTGACTCTGATTGGGGAGAATAATTTGACTTTTAAGTTTTGAGTATTGCCATCTATGAGGGATATAGAGTTAAAAATAGTTTCAGACTGAAGTAGAAATTCTTGATATGAGTAAGCGTACTTACAGAGTGAATGGGTTCCCTCATTATTTAGAGACTTGCATGTATCTGATCTCTGATGGCTGAGAGTTGCCTGAGTTGATTATTAGTAGTAAGCCTTTTAAAGAAGACTTATTCTAGAGGATCTTTATGCTGAGTTGCCTGGACTAAGTAGAATTGTTAGGTTTGCTTTCAGTGGGAGCAGGGTAATAACCAGGTCTCTTAAAAGCAGCTTTAGGATTGAATCTAGTCCTAATGTCTGGATCGATTATTTTAAGCCCCTCATATGTGCTCAATAACCTTTACTGGTTTTTTTTTTTCTTTTTTTTTTCCCATTTATTTTTGTTAGTTGGAGGTTTTGTTTTTATTTCCCATTTATTTTTATTAGTTGGAGATTTTTTTGTTTTTGTTTTTTTCTGTTTGTTTTAAAATGCTATTTTATTTAATCTCTTTGAGGAAGAAATTGTTTTTTCCATCTTTACAGTAGAGAAAACAGGCTTAAAGATATTAGGCAACTCTGCTTCAATCTGGATGGACTCGGGTTGCATTCCAGAACTGTTCCACTAAACCCAGTAAGTGGCTGCATCAGAGGATGACTGGGAGGATGGAAAAAGGTGCTGAGACATGCCCTGTGGGTACCTTCCTGCCTTCTGTCTCCTTTGGACAGTGCTCAGATTTCTCAGACCTTTGCCTGATTCTTGTGTCCTCAAACTAAGTGTTGTGTGTGATGTTATTTGTCTTGTCCTCTTATTAAACTTGCCTATCTGCTTGTCCTTCTGAACATTTCCCTTCACATATTGTTGTACCATCTGCTTGCATTTGTATTTAAGTATTGTATCCTTTCGTTGAGGCCTTACTTTGGGTGAAAAATTTCAAAACTTTCTCTCTATTTCTCTCTAGCATATTCTGTTTTTATCAACCTGGAACCAGCCTCCCGGCTGAAGCTTAGAAGCATAACAGCCACCTACTTTTAACTCTCTGCCTTCCAGTTGACAAAAATATTGCTGTTGATAAATAGTGAATGTGCTTAGAATGTATAGGTGAACACATAAATTGGAAGGGTGTGTCCATTTGAATATAGCAGCTGTTGAGGTTTAATGTTATTTTTTAGTAATTCTTGAAAGATTCTTGTTACATATTTGTAGCCATCAGGTAAAATGTGGATTCCATTTTGAGTTGGGTACTTGCATAAAGCTGAAGAGGAAGTAAAGACAAGATTGAATTCTGATTTGAGCTTGTCATTGAGTAATGCCTTATAATGGCTGTGGGTTCTGACAACATCCCCCTTCCTGTGATGTGGAAGGCCTGGATGTTTGCTGGAACCATGGTGTTCCCAGCCAGAGGGCGGTGTTCCAGCCAGTCTCAGTAACTGAGAATTGGTGGTCGTGGCCACACCTCCTTCCCTGTAGTTAACTTTTTTTCTTCTTAAATACAAATTTATTGACTATTTGGATAGGTATTACAGGCGTATGGTACAAAATCAAAAGATGCAGAAGGGTGTGTGTGAAGGGAGTCCCCTGCATTCCTAGTCCTCTGTTTCTTGTCTCTGGAGACAAGCCTTTCACTAGTTTCTGTGGATGTGTCGGCGCTGGCTTCCAGAGAGCGTTGACTTGTCCTGTAATGACTCATATTCAGACGTTGCTTTTTTCCTTTTATGGTGCTCATTGGCATCCATCTTCTTAGGACCTCGTCTATGGCAAGACTCATAATTTACTTTTTTCCACTTTATCATGGTGTTTTCCTGTGTTTATGGTCTTTCAGTTTTTAAGTACTGACTTTGGTATCTTTTTTAGAGATGATTATAAGTTAATGTTTGTGAAAGTACCTGGCACATAATAGTTGGTTAATAAATATGCCCCATCTCTTCCTCCCACTTGGTTTGTATAAAACAAAAGACAAGATGAAACAAAAATTGTCAACCAGACAATACAGTAAATTCCAAAATTAAGATTAAGTGTGTGTGAGTAGTAATGTTTCCTGGTGAACCCACTCAAGTAGAAATAAATTATTTTTATCCTTTTAATTTACTTTGCCTCAGCTGTTTAAAAAAAAAAAATTCTTCTAGTTTGGTTTTTGTCCTTAAGTAGTTTTGTTAGATTGACTATGTAAGCCCAAACACATACAAGGTAGGAATATGTTAAAAAGGCTCTTCAACATATCTTTGCAAGATGTCTGGAGGAGGAAATGGCAACCCACTCCAGTATCTTTGCCTGGAGAATTCCATGGGGTCTCAAAGAGTCTGACACGACTAAGCAGCTAACACACCCAGCCTTCAAAAGGCATTTTGTTTCTTTGTTCTCAAGATGTTCCTCATTACAGTGGTGGATACTCGTGTGTTCCCAGTGTCTAGATTTAGGACTTCCCGCCTGTATTCTTCTTTTGGTGAATCTTCCCAAGTGACTTCATGTCCTCAGATTTAAGGGATGGAGACATAATGGCTTTTTGTTAGGTGCTTTAAAACCCAAGTATTTTGATCTAAGCCTGGTTTACTTCCACTTGAAGCTGGCTGACTTAAACCTTTTTAGGCAGGTTGTCTTTGCTTCGAGTAAGATTGCTATAACACAGAAGTATTGTGAGGATTAATTAATTAATGGCTTTTGAAGATGAAAAGAATTTTCATAATTGGCATATAATTAAAATGGCTGTCATCATCCTGGAAAAGCTATCTGTAATATAAAGCAAAACTTTGAATCTTACCCATCCTTTTTGATATTAGATGATTTATTTATCTAGTGGGATTTTAGACTTTATATGTTTCTCCTAAGATATGATTATTAAGGATAAAATTTTAACTGGACAGTTTCCCATTGTTTCTCTGAAACAAGTGCAGGGTTTTTCTTTCTGATGAGTGATCTTTTTAAAAATGATCTGCAGATTGTAGTTTTGACATTTTCTTGTGTTGATTGCGCTAATTCTAGAAGTTTTAGGGGTGTTACTTTCTCAGGAACAGATGGCTGCGGCCCTTCCCCTCCCTGTGACTGTAGACTGTCAGGCCCCTCCCCCAGGGCCCCTCTCGCTGGCCTCTCACAGCGCCGCTCCAGTCTGCCACCACGTCAGAGCGAGGGGCGGCACTGGCCTGTCCCCGTTACCTAACCTCTATTCAGTCTTCACTCGCTTTCCCATTGATGGGCCTGTTCTGTTTCAGAATCCAGTCCAGGTCTCCACGTTGCATTGAACTGTCCTGCCTGCCTGGTCTCCTCTGGGCTGTGATAGATCACTCTTTCCTTGTTATTCATGATCTTGAGAGTTTTGAGGAGTTTTTCAGAGTATTCCTGAATTTATCTGTCCTTTTTCTTACACTGAGGCTGGTGTAATGGGTTTGGGGAAGACTGTACAGCGGCAGACTGCCCTTCACTTCTCATCACATTAAGAGTGTGTGTGTGTCGGGCGTGGGGGGAGCAAGGATGGCATGTGTGCTGGAATCATGAAGAGAGCCATGCAGTGTTCACCTTGATTACCTGGCCAAGGTAATGGTAACCAGATCTCTCTCTGATAGAGTTACCCCACCCTCTTTCCTGCTCTGTTCTTTGGAATCCAGCTCACAAGCGAGTGGTGGTGAGTAAAGCTCCACCTCCTGGAGAAGGGGAGTATTTACATAAGTTACTTGGAATTCTGCAGGGAAGCCACTTTTTTCCTAGGAAATAGCTTCTTTGCCCTTTTTCTGTTGGCTTATTGGGCTTTTTAAAATTTAACTGTTAAATTCATCAGTATCATCAAAAAAAAAAATCTAACTGTTAAATGAAGTATTTTACATAGGATCTTAACAAATATTTGGATAAATTATTGAGCTCAGCTCTTTGCATATAAACAAGTGATTTAGTTGGTTGGTAGAAAGTTATGAGATCTCTACTGTCAAAACAAATATATCTTCTTCTCTTCAGCGTTATGAGTGGCTAGATAGCAGAATCATTACAGCTCATGAGCCTTCCATTGGTATTTTAGCTCTTCTGGTGGCAGGTAACATAATAGTAACAAGAACAGTTACTTTGTTTTACCAGAAATTTCTATATAGTCCCACAGCAGCATGACAAGGAACCATGCTCCTTTCCTGAGCTGAAAGGTCTGGACTAAATGTGATCAGGTGTGACTGAGAGCTGGGGACAGAAACAGAAGTGGGAGCCTGCATTAAAGACTTAGCCTTGAGGTTGAATCACCTTGGGCAAGACACAGCATGTCTCTAGAAGATGGTCTCCTCACTTGTAAATTAGGCAGACTCTGTGAAGTTGTTTGTAGCTGTAACATTATGAGTCAGGTTAGGAGCCGGCATGAACTTTGGAGAAATTCTTGCAGGAAAATGTGAAGTAGAGTTACACGAGGTAATGTGAAATAGAATTACAAAGACAAGACAGATGTTTCCTGAATCTGTTTGGAACAAATTTGGGTTTGGAGGCAAGGGGAGGAGGTGAAGAGTTTGATAAGGATGTTGTTGCAACCTGAACAAACCACTGAGGGCCTGGGTCAGTGGTTGGAATGTAGAAAAAGAGAGCCATAGCTGGGAAGCACTTAGAAAGTTATGTTCAGTTATTCTCAGGTGGTACTTTCTGCTTGTCTTACTCCAAACACTGGCTTTCATAGTAAGAGTAGTCAATTTTTCATTTGAGAAAATGAAGACTTCTTTCCAAGGAACTTTTTCAGTGTCTTAAACTTTGTAGTGGGAATGCAAACTAGTACAGCCACTATGGAAAACAGTGTGGAGATTTCTTAAAAAACTGGAAATAGAACTGCCATATGACCCAGCAATCCCACTTCTGGGCATATACACCAAGGAAACCAGATCTGAAAGAGACACGTGCACCCCAATGTTCATCGCAGCACTGTTTATCATAGCCAGGACATGGAAGCAACCTAGATGCCCATCAGCAGACGAATGGATAAGGAAGCTGTGGTACATATACACCATGGAATATTACTCAGCCATTAAAAAGAATTCATTTGAATCAGTTCTAATGAGATGGACGAAACTGGAGCCCATTATACAGAGTGAAGTAAGCCAGAAAGATAAAGAACATTACAATATACTAACACATATATATGGAATTTAGAAAGATGTTAATGATAACCCTATATGCAGAACAGAAAAAAAAAAAAAAAAGAAGACACAGATTTATAGAACAGTCTTTTAGACTCTGTGGGAGAAGGCGAGGGTGGGATGTTTCAAGAGAACAGCATTGAAACATGTATATTATCTAGGGTGAAACAGATCACCAGCCCAGGTTGGATGCATGAGACAAGTGCTCGGACCTGGTGCACTGGGAAAACCTAGAGGGAATGGGTGGAGAGGGAGGTGGGAGGGGGGATTGGGATGGGGAACACATGTAAACCCTTGGCTGTTTCATTTCAATGTATGACAAAATCCACCACAAATAAAAAAAAAAATAAATAATAAAAAAATGAAAATGTTGAAAAAAAAAAATAAACTTTGTAGGCAGCACACCTGGAGTTCTGACCTATGGTAGTTTGAGTTTGAACGTATCTATTTAACCAGTTCATCATCATGGGTTCTCTGTGGATGTGAACCAGAGTTTGTGTGCTTTATGTGGTCTGATGAACGTGAACATTTTGCTGCTTTTTAATAAAATTGTTCTATGAATTTGATGTACAGTGTAAGTGGTATTTGTTGTGATTTCCCTAGCAAGTATAAAAACTTGAACAGATAGTTTTGCATAGGTTATTTGGGGGGGCAAAAATAAGTTTTGCTTATAATAATAAAGTTATTAATATATAATATATTTATATTAACTAATAATATAATTAATAATTAATATATAATAATAAAGTTATAATTTAATCATATAATAAATTTATCTTTTCAATTTGTGCTAAATTAAAAAGAGATGCGCCGTTTCTAAGACTAGTATTAAGAAATTAAAGGCATCTGGTTTTCCAACATTGTTAAAATGCGATATTACCAGATTAGTATGTTAATGAAAAGATTGTATGACAGTTTTCAGTTTCAGCTGTAATATTAAGGATAGAGGTTTTGTTAATGTGGTATGGTTTGCATAAATTGGCTTAGATTTGTTTTTAAAAGAAAAGAAAACAGTAAAATTGTGTATTGTGGTATTGCTAAACTTTTCTGAGGTATGATGTGATTTTTGTATAGCTGTTACTGTTTGAATTAGAATAGTAATAGTCCTAGCTTCAGACTATTTATCCAATTAAGATCATTGCTTACAGGAGTGAGATGGTACTTACCCCCCAAAGTCTATTACTAAATTGTTTGTATATCACTGTATATCAAAAAGAGAGGAATTCCCTAATTTCTATTTAAAACTACAAGGAAAAGTCTTATTTTTAATTAGGTTCCATGTGTTCTGTTTTAAGCATAGATATTTAACCTTTTGAGTACAAAGTGTTCTGCGGTATTCTTGTGTTCAATTAGGTTAATGGCATTGTTGTCATAGAAATTATACTTAATCCACATGTTATATTTCTCATAGTGCTTTTTTAAAAGACCATTTGTGGGGCCAAAGGGGGCTTCCTAGGTGGCTCAGTGGTAAAGAACCCACCTGCCAATGCAAGAGACACACGCAATTTCAATCCCTGGGTGAAGATCCCATGGAGAAGGACATGGCAACCCGCTCTAGTATTCTTGCCAGGAGAATCCCATGGACAGAGGAGCCTGGTGGACTAGAGTCCATGGGTTCGCAGAGTCAGACACGACTAAAGCGAGTTAGCACGCACACAATGTGGGACCAAGGGTGTCCAGAATTTTTTCAGAGGGATAAAGCATTGTAAAGAGAGATTGAGGAGGCAGGAAGCTAATAAAATCCTCACAAATCTGGATTAGTTATGGAAGAGTCAGCAATAATTATGAAGGTTTTAAAAAATTTGATCCATAGTGCTGTTTTTTAATTCCATCAATAGATTGGATAATCATTCCTTTTTCTTTCATTAAACTATGTCATTGGGTTTACACTCTAAGCATCTCCTAACTTCCTGTGACATCAGATGGAAGGAAATAATTTCTTACTAAGAAAAATTTAGTCAACAGTTTAATCATTTATCAAGTCTTAAGCTGTGGGAGATGCCTTGG
This sequence comes from Hydropotes inermis, assembly GCA_020226075.1. Lineage (NCBI taxonomy): Eukaryota > Metazoa > Chordata > Mammalia > Artiodactyla > Cervidae > Hydropotes > Hydropotes inermis. Next base: position 62,953,079 of record CM035284.1, read on the forward strand.
GGAGGGAGTGTCTGAGGACAGGAGGTGCTTCTGTTAGAAGGCGGCCTCGCTAGGGGAGTGGGCTCTGTCAGGGTTTCCTAGATACGGAGCTATGTTAATAGCGACATGACTGTAAGTGGACAGGAGTTCTTGCCTTGGATGATTCAGTAAATGCAGTGCTTCTTATAGTCTGCTCTGTTTTACTTGGTGTATTGTCTCCTCATGGTATTAAGTGGATATTTTAAAAAAGCAACTTCTTTTAAAGTGTTTGTAGTTTCCCTTGTATTGTTATATCAAACTTCTAAAGTCTCTTGGATGTTTGAGTTGTTTCCAATTTACTGCCATTTTCAGCAGCACTTAATGAGCAGCTTGGTAGATGAATTTTTATGTAACTCTGATTATTTTGTTTTAGGATAAATTGCTAGAGGTTTTGGTAAACATTGCCAAACTGCCCTTCTGAAAGCTAAACTAATTTATGTCAATTGTCAGTATTCTGTCAATGCCAGTTTTTCTGTATTTTGCCAGTTTTTCTGTATTCCTCTCTAACATCTTGCTCTTTCAAACTTTTGGAAAGAATTCTATGTTCTCATTTCCCTAACCCGACTCTTTATAAGTGGACTCTGATTAATAAATGGGTACAGTATTAAACCTCTGTCCTCAGCTGGTAGTTCAGTGACTGAAAATCTCCCTGGGCAGTGGAGACGCGGTGATGATGGTGTAGGATAAACCAGGCCTGTGTGTTTCTCATGGCGGCGGTGTATCACCCTCAGTCAGACGGTGGCCAGAGGGGTTTTTCCCTTCTTGGTGTGCCTGGTGGTGGAACACCAGTAGTTCTGCCCATTCGGACACAGTGTACTTTTGTGACATGGCTGGTTAGAATAGTGTTAAGAGAAATAGGGAGACCCAGAGCACAAAACTTTTCACTGTGTATTTAAATGGTGTTTGAAGTGTTTTGTCCCTCCTTGTTTTGGTTTAAGGATTGTATACATAGTGATATTGCATTGGTATTAAACAATGAGTTTGTTAGGTTGACAGAATGGAAGGAAAATGTTTATGTTTCCTCTAGAGAAGACTGATTCTGAGTTCAAGACACCTATAGGCTTCAACAATACGTGAACTGTGAACTTCCAGATGTTCAAACCGGTTTTAGAAAAGGCAGAGGAACCAGAGATCAAATTGCCAACATCTGCTGGATCATTGAAAAAGCAAGAGAGTTCCAGAAAAACATCTACTTCTGCTTTATTGACTATGCCAAAGCCTTTGATTGTGTGGATCACAATACACTGGAAAATTCTGAAAGAGATGGGAATACCAGACCACCTGACCTTCGTTTTGAGAAATCTGTATGCAGGTCAGGAAGCAACAGTTAGAACTGGACATGGAACAACAGACTGGTTCCAAATAGGAAAAGGAGTATGTCAAGGCTCTATATTGTCACCCTGCTTATTTAACTTATATGCAAAGTACATCATGAGAAATGCTGGGCTGGATGAAGCACAAGCTGGAATCAAGATTCCCGGTGGGGGGGGGGTGAGATTCCCAGAGAAATATCAATGACCTCAGATATGCAGATGACACCACCTTTATGGCAGAAAGCGAAGAAGAACTAAAGAAAGAGCCTCTTGATGAAAGTGAAAGAGGAGAGTGAAAAAGTTGGCTTAAAGCTCAACATTCAGAAAACAAAGATCACGGCATCCGGTCACATAACTTCATGGGAAATAGATGGAGAAACATTGGAAACAGTGGCAGATTTTTATTTTCTTGGGCTCCAAAATCGCTGCAGATGGTGACTGCAGCCATGAAATAAAAAGACACTTACTCCTTGGAAGAAAAGTTATGACCAACCTAGACAGCATATTAAAAAGCAGAGACATTACTTTGTCAGCAAAAGTCCATCTAGTCAAGACTATGGTTTTTCCAATAGTCATATATAGATGTGAGAGTTGGACTATAAAGAAAGCTGAGTGCGGAGGAATTGATGCTTTTAAATTGTGGTGTTGGAGAAGACTTTTGAGAGTCCCTTGGACTGCAAGGAGATCCAACCAGTCCATCCTAAAGGAGATCAGTCCTGGGTGTTAATTGGAGGGACTGATGCTGAAGCTGAAAACTCCTGTCCTTTGGCCACCTGATTCGATGAGCTGACTCATTGGAAAAGACCCCGTTGCTGGGAAAGATTGAAGGCGGGAGGAGAAGGGGACAACGGAGGATGAGATGGTTGGATGGCATCATCGATTCAATGGGCATGAGTTTGAGTAAACTCCGAGAGTTGGTGATGGACAGGGAGGCCTGATGTGCGGCAGTCCATGGGGTCACAAAGAGTCAGACACGGCTGAGCAGCTGAACTGAACTGAGCTGATAGGTCAAGGAGAGTGAGAGAAAATATCATGTTCTTGTTAGGGGAAGCACACTAACTGAAACTGCCCACCCTGGCCAGGCACCATAGTAAGCATTCAATGTGAGTTATTTTCAACAGCAGGTCCTGGTAAGAAACATGCAACTAACAAGCCAACCCTAACAGAAAGAGTTTGGGAAAGGTCAAAAAGAGATGCCACGTGTCCGGCCACCTCCCAGAATTCTTCTCACTGACATACATCTTGGCTGAGCAATGTGTGCCACCAGGAAGGACCCTGAGTCAGAATGATTGGCCAGAGACAACCTGGACAAAAGGGGCCCTTTCCAGCCCTGGAAGGGACTCCCCTTCATGCAACATTTTTTAATTAGAAAGGATCTGAGTATAAAAGTGCAGTTTCTAGTGTAGAGTTTACTTGAGTAGCATTTGATTGGAACCTAAATTCCTTGAGGAATCAGAGGGACAGAGATCAGGATTGCTGGACTCAGGTTACCGGAACCGAGGAAAGTTTGCAGTGTTGTAAGCTGGAAACAGTGTCAGACTTTATTTTTTTGGGCTCCAAAATCACTGCAGATGGTGATTGCAGCCATGAAATTAAAAGATGCTTACTCCTTGGAAGGAAAGTTATGACCAACCTAGATAGCATATTAAAAAGCAGAGACATTACTTTGCCAACAAAGGTCTGTCTGGTCAAAGCTATGGTTTTCCCCAGTGGTCATGTATGGATGTGAGAGTTGGACTGTGAAGAAAGCTGAGTGCCGAAAAATTGATGCTTTTGAACTGTGGTGTTGGAGAAGACTGTTGAGAGTCCCTTGGACTGCAAGGAGATCCAACCAGTCTATCCTAAGGGAGATCAGTCCTGGGTGTTCATTGGAGGGACTGATGCTGAAACTGAAACTCCAGTACTTTGGCCACCTCATGCCAAGAGCTGACTCATTGGAAAAGACCCTGATGCTGGGAGGGATTGGGGGCAGGAGGAGAAGGGGACGACAGAGGATGAGATGGCTGGATGGCATCACCGACTCAATGGGCATGAGTTTGAGTAGACTCTGGGAGTTTGTGATGGACAAGGAGGCCTGGCGTGCTGCGATTCATGGGGTCGCAGAGTCGGACACGACTGAGCGACTGAATTGAACTGAACTGAAGCTGAAAATATTGTACATTGTTTTATGTTTGGAATGACCTTCTTGTCATGCTAGATTCCTGTCTTCTCTTTTGAGGAGAGGTGTTGGGGGTTGGGGGTGGGGTGAGACCTGCCCTCTAGAGGTGGGGGGGTCATCATACCACTCCCTCCTAAAACTTGCCACTAGTTGGTGGCTTAACTTGTTACTTTATGCATTCCAGTTTATTCAGCTTTTATGAAGCCCCTGTGGTCACTTTCCAGACAGTGAAGACACAGAGGTCTCCAGGGCCTCAGACTAACAGGGGAGACTGAAGGGAGTAATAAGTGTGTATTGGGTACTTAGCATGTGCCCTTCTGAATCCTCAGAGAAGCCCAGGCTCTCAGTACACATGGGTCTGTGAAGCTGAGTTCATCCTCATGGGGCAGCAAAGTGGCAAAGTGGGAACGCAGTCTCAGATAGGAGCTCAGATAATGGCCACTGTATGGAAAGATTCAAGCGTAAGGTAAACCAGTTCTTATCTCACAGGGCTGTTTTGTGTGTTTTATGACATAGATATGTACAGTACTTTAACCCTGTTACTGGCATATAGTATTAATAATAGATAATAATTAGATCGTACTGACCCCAAAGCCACTGGTAATAATTACCACCAGTAATAATTGAGTTTAACTTACGAAGTCATTTCTCTTTCCACAGCAGCTTGTGTCTTTATGGGGACCGTTTTCAGAGTCTTAGCTGTGACAGAGGCTGTCCCTGGTGATATGGGAGTGGGGAGGGAGTGGACTGCTGAGCCGTTCTGGGAGAGTCAGGGTGGGGTTTCCTAAGGTGGTGATCCTGGGGCTCTCTTACAGTCCTGGTAGCAGTTAGCTGGTGGGAAAAGATTGGGAGGGGCATTGCAACAAGAAGGAAGTGTGAGAGGAAAGATGTGAGAGAGCAGAAAGGCTTAGTGATCCAGTTACCACGTGGGGATGATTGACGGCAGAGTGGTACGTGGAGTTAGAAAGACAGGCTGGCCAGACTGTGCAGGGCATTGGAATGCCATGAGTTTATCCTGAAGACTTTGGGGAAGCTGTACATGGAGGTTTTTCAGAGTAAACTTTCTATTTTAGAATAGTTTCAGGTTTACAGAAGTTACCAGGACAATCCAGAGAGTTCCCACACACCCAGCACCCCTCCTGCTGTCTTAGATTAGTATGGTGCATTTCTTATAATTGATGAACCAATGTTAATACATTATTACTACTTGAAATCCATGTATTTCCTGTTTTTACTTCCTTAGTTTTACTTTTTCTCTTCTAAGATCCAATCTAAGATACCACATTACATCTAATTGCCATGTCTCCTTAGATTCCTCTTGTCTGTGATGGTATCTTTTAAAGATTTTATTGGCATATATAGGCTTCTCCAAGCTCAGCTTCAACAGTATATGAACCGAGAACTTCTAGATGATCGAGCTGGATCTAGAAAAGGCAGAGGAACCAGAGATCAAATTGCCAAACATCTGTTGGATCATAGAAAAAACAATTCCAGAAAAGCATTTGCTTCTGCTTCATTGACTATGCTAAAGCCTTTGACTGTGTGGATCACAACAAACTGGAAAATTCTTGAAGAGATGGGAATACCAGACTACCTTACCTTCCTCCTGAGAAGCCTATATGCAGGTCAAGAAGCAACAGTTAGAACATACGGAACAACGGACTGGGAAAGGAGTACATCAAGGCTGTATATTGTCACCCTGCGTATTTAACTTATAGTCAGAGTGAGGTGAAAGTGTCTCAGTCATGTCCAACTCTTTGTGACCCCATGGACTATACAGTCCATGGAATTCTCCAGGCCAGAATACTGGAGTAGGTACCACCTTTCTCTTCTCCAGGGGATCTTCCCATCCCAGGGATCAAACCTAGGTCACCTGAATTGCAGGCAGATTCTTTACCAACTGAGCCACAGGGAAGCCCAAGAATACTGGAGTGGGTAGCCTATCCCTTCTCCAGCAGATCTTCCCAACCTAGGAATCGAAACAGGGTCTCCTGTATTGCAGGCAGATTCTTTACAGACTGAGCTGTCAGGGAAGCCTGATATAGGCAGAATACATCATGTGAAATACTGGGCTGGATAAAGCACAAGCTGAAATCAAGATTGCAAGGAGAAGTATCAATAACCTCAGATATGCAGATGACAACACCCTTATGGTGGAAAGCGAAAAGGAAGTAAAGAGCCTCTTGATGAAAGTGAAAGAGAGTGAAAAAGTTGGTTTGAAACTCAACATTCAATAAACGAAGATCATGCCATCCGGTCCCATCACTTCATGGCAAATAGGTAGGGAAACAATGGAAACAGTGACAGACTTTATTTTCTTGGGCTTCACAATCACTGCAGATGGTGACTGCAGCCATGAAATTGACACTTGCTCCTTGGAAGAAAAGCTATGACCAACCTAGATAACATATTAAAAAGCAGAGACATTACTTTGCTGACAAAGGTCCATCTAGTTAAAGCTATGGTTTTTCCGGTAGTCATGTATGAATGTGAGAATGGGACCATAAAGAAAGCTGAGTGCCGAAGAATTGATGCTTTTGAACTGTGGTGTTGGAGAAGACTCTTGAGAGTCCCCTTGGACTGCAAGGAGATCCAGCCAGTCCATCCTAAGGAAAATCAGTCCTGAATATTCACTGGAAGGACTGATGCTGAAGCTCAAATATTTTGGCCACCTGATTCGATGAGCTGACTCGTTGGAAAAGACCCTGATGCTGGGAAAGATTGAAAGCAGGAGAAGGTGACGAAAGAGGATGAGATGGTTGGATTGCATCACTGACTCGATGGACATGAGTTTGAGCAAACTCCGGGAGTTGGTGATGGACAGAGAAGCCTGGAGTGCTGCAGTCCATGGTGTCACAGAGTCGGACACGACTGAGCAGCTGAACTGGAGTAGAATTTATTTACAATGCTGTGTTAGTTTCGGGTGTTACAGCATAGTGATCAGTTATATATTTGCGGATATTCACTCTTTTTCAGATTTTTTTTTCATATAGGTTGTCACAGAATGCTGAGTAAGAGTTCCATGTCCTATAGAGTGAGTAGGTCCTTGTTTATCTGTCATATATATAGTAGTATGTGTGTGTTCTTCCCAAACTCCTGGTTTATCCCTCTCCCACATGTCTCCTCTTTGGTAATCATAAAAAATAACCCATAAATTTATTTTCGATATCTGTAAGTCTGTTTCTGTTTCATAAATAAGTTCATTTTGACGGTTTCTTAACATTTTTCTTGTTTTTTTTTTAAATGACTGGCAGCTTCAAGGAGTATTAGTCAGGATTTTCACAGAGTGGTCCTCAATTGGGATTTGTCCGATTTCTCTTTTTTTTTATGATTTTGAGAGAAAGACTCAGAGGTTCTCATCTCAGGCTGTTCTCATCATCTCACATCATATAGGACACATACTGTGAACCTGACCTGGTCATTGTGGCTGTTGACTTTGTCCCATGGCTGAGGTCGTGCGTAACTGCGTTCTGTACTGTAAAGTTCGTCACCCTTCCCACCCATCATGGCCTTGGGATCTGTTGCTCAGGTTTGACTCTCAGCTTTACTGCTCACAGATGTGATCTTGGGCAAACCAGTTCATCTTTTTGTGCCTTAATTTTCTCATCTGCAAAATGGGACTATGATAGTAACTACCTCAGAGCGTTGTTAGGAAGATTAAATGAGCTAATCATGTAAAAGTGCACAGTGCCTAGTACACAGTAAGTGTGTATGTCAGTTATAACAGAAGTGATAATATTTTAGTGTTGCTCTATGAAGATTTCTGGTTTATTGTTTAATTACTAGCTTTTAATTGCATTGTGGTTAGAAAGTATAGTCTATATGCTACCTATTTGAAATATGTTTAAATTTGTTTTATAGCCATGTACATATGTGGTCAGTTTTATAAATTTGCTTTTAAAGAATGTTTGTACCCTTATTATTAGATGCTGCCTTAAAAGTATGTCCAGTGAATAAAATCTGTTAATTGTTTTTAGTTTGTATATCTCTTCCTGTTTGGACTGTCAAACAGATGTTTTAATTTCCCAGTATGTTGATTTATTTGTCAGCTTCCCATTTTTCCATCAATTTTGGTTTGTTTTGAAACTTCTTTATTTAGGTACTTAGAAAATGTATAATTGTTATGTCATTTGACTTTTTTTTTTCATTTATTTTTATTAGTTGGAGGCTAATTACTTTACAGTATTGTAGTGGGTTTTGTCATACAGTGACATGAATCAGCCATGGATTTACATGTATTCCCCATCCTGATCCCCCCTCCCACCTGTCATTTGACTTTATCTTGTTCCACTCTTGAGTTTTTTTTTGTTGCTGTCTTGTTTTTTTTTTTTTTTTTTTCTTTTCAGTTTTATTGCGATACATTAGACATACAGCACTGTATAAGTTTAAGGTGTATAGCATAAGGGTTTGACTTACACAGTAAGTTTAGTGAATATCTATTATCTCATATAGATTCAAGATTAAATTAAGAAAACAGTTTTTACTTGTGATGAGAACTCCTAGGCTTTTCTCTTAACAACTTTCTTGTATAACATACAGAGGTGATAATTATGGTTATCATGTTGTACATTACATCCCCAGCACATACTAGTCTTGTAAATGAAAATTTGTACTGTCTGACTGCCTTCATTCCATCCCGCCTCTCCCCCCAACCTTGTAATCCCAAATCTGGTGTCTTTTTCTGTGACTAAAAAAAAAAATATTTTTAATTGACCTGCAGCTCTATATTAGTTTCTGTTACACAACATAGTGGGCTTCCTTTGTGGCTCAGCTGATAAAGAATCCACCTCAATTCAGGAGACCACGGTTCAGTCCCTGGGTTGGGAAGATCCCCTAGAGAAGGGAAAGGCTACCCACTTCAGTATTCTGGCCTAGAGAATACAGTCCATGGAGTTGGAAAGAGTCAGACATGAGTGAGCAACTTTCACTTCACTTCACTTCACTTCACACAACATAGTGATTCAGTATTCTTAAACATTTCAAAATGATCACCACAATAAGTCTAATAATTACAATATGTCACCATAGAAAGATACTACATAATTACTGATCGTATTCCCTGCACTGTACATTTCATACCTGTGACACATTTTGCAGCTGGAAGTTTGTACCTCTTATTCTCTATCGTCTACTTCTTTCCTCCTCACCCCACCTCTTGCCACCACCTGTTTGTTCTCTGAATTTATAACTCTGTTCTTTTTTTTGTTTGTTTCTTTTTTTAGATTCCATATGTAAGTGAAATCATACACTATTTGTCCTTCCATCCCTGACTTATTTCATTTAGCATAATGCCCTCTATGTCCATCCATGTTTTTGCAACCAACTAGGTTTCATTTTTTATGGCTGAATAATATTCCATTGCATATATATACCACATCTTCTTTTTGTGTTCATCTATTGATGGGCACTCAGGTTACTTCTGTACCTTGACTATTGGCTGTTATGAACACGTTGTTGTTCGGTCATTAAGTTGTGTCCAACTCTGTGACCCCATGGACTGCAGCATGCCAGGCTTCCCTATCTTTCACTATTTCCCAGAGCTTGCTCACGCTCCTGTCTGTTGAGTCATTGATGTCATCCAACCATCCTCATCCTCTGCCCCCTTCTCCTCCTGCCTTTAGTCTTTCCGAGCATCACAGTCTTTTCCAGTGAGTCAGCTCTTTGCATCAGGTGGCCAAAGTATTGGAGCTTTAGCATCAGTCCTTCCATGAATATTCAGGGTTGATTTCCTTTAGGATTAAATGATTTGATCTCTTTGCTGTGCAAGAGATTCTCAACAGTCTTCTCCAGCACCACAGTTCAAAAATTGTCAATTCTTCAGCACTCAACCTTCTTTATGGTACAACTCTCACATCTGAACATGACTGTTGGTAAAACCATAGCTTTGTCTATATACACCTTTGTTAGCAAAGTAATGTCTCTGCTTTATAAGATGCTGTCTAGGTTTGTCATAGCTTTCCTTCCAAGGAGCAGGTGTCTTTTATTCTCATGGCTGCAGTCCCCATCCACAGTGATTTTGGAGCCCAAGAAAATAAAAATTTTCACTGTTACCACTTTTTCCCTTTGTATTTGCCATGAAGCGATGGGACTGGATGCCATGATCTTAGCTCTTTGAAAGTTGAATTTTAAGCTAGCTTTTCCACTCTCTTTCACCCTTATCATGAGTTTCTTTAGTTCCTCTTTGCTTTCTGCCATTAGGATGCTATCATCTGCTTATCTGAGGTGGTGATATTTCTCCCAGCAATCTTGATTCCAGCTTGTGAGTCATCCAGGCGGTGGTTTCACATGATGTACTCTGCATATAAGTTAAATAAGCAGAGTGACAATATACAGCCTTGACCAAGTACTCCTTTTGCAGTTTGGAACGAATCTGTTATTCCTTGTCCAGTTCTGACTGTTGCTTATTGACCTGCACACAGGTTTCTCAGGAGGCAGGTAAGGTGGTCTGATGTTCCCATCTCTTAAGAATTTTCCACAGTTTGTTGTGATCCACATAGTCAAAGGCTTTACCATAGTCAGTGAAGCAGAAGTAGATGTTTTTCTGAAATTCTCTTGCTTTCTCTGTGATCCAGTGAATGTTGACAGTTTGATCTTTGGGCCTTATACCTTTTCTAAATCCAGCTTATACATCTGGAAGTTCTCAGTGCATGTGCTGTTGAAGCATAGCTTGAAGGATTTTGAGCATGACCTTGCTAGCGTGTGAAATGAGCACAACTGTGTGGTGGTTTGAATATTCTTTGGCATTGCCCTTCTTTGGGATTGGAGTGAAAACAGACCTTTTCCAGTCCTGTGGCCACTGCTGAGTTTTCCAAATTTGCTGACTTATTGAGTGCAGTCAACATAGAGGTGCTTATATCTTTTCTGATTAGTGTTTTTTGTTTGCTTTGGGTAAATACCTGGAAGTGGAATTGCTGGATCATATGGTAGTTCTACTTTTAATTTTTTGAGAAGTTTCCATATTGCTCCATAGCAGCTGCACCAGTTTACATTCCCAACAACAGTGCATGAGTGTTTCCTTTTCTCCACATTCTCACCAAGAATTGTTAATTTGTTTTTGATAATAGCCTTGCTGGTGGATTATTTACCACCTGAGCTATTGGAAAGATCCTCTGGAGAAGGGATAGGCTACCCACTCCAGTATTCTTGGGCTTCCCTTGTGGGTGAGCTGGTAAAGAATCCACCTGCATTGTGGGAGATCTGGGTTCAGTTGCTGGATTGGGAAGATCGACTGGAGAAGGGAAAGGCACATGCACACACACCAAAACCAGCAGGGCTTTCCTGACAGCTCAGTGCATAAAGAATCTCCCTGCAATGCAGGAGACCTCGTTTCGATTCCTGGGTCAGAAGATCCGCTGGAGAAGGGATAGTCTACTCACTCCAGTATTCTTGACTTCCCTTGTGGCTCATCTGGCAAAGAATCTGCCTGCAGTGCGGGAGACCTAGGTTTGATCCCTGGGTTGGAGGATCCCCTGAAGAAGAGAAAGGCTACCCACTCAGTATCCTGGCCTATAGAATTCCATGGACTGTGTAGTCCATGGGGTCACAAAGAGTCAGACACAACTGAGCGACTTTCAGTTTGATAATAGCAATTCTAATAGATGTAAAGTGGTAATCTCACTGTGGTTTTGATTTACATTTCCCTTTTGGCTAGTGAAGTTGAGCATCTTTTCATGTGCCGGTTGGCCATCTGTATATTTTTCTTGGAAAAGTGTCTCTTTAGGTCCTCTGGCCAGTTTTGATTGGGTTGTTTGTTTTTTGGATTTGAGTCCTATTCATTTTTGCTTTTGTTTCCTTGTCTGAGGAGACATATAAAAATAATTACCAAGATCAGTTGATGTCACAGAGCTTACTGCCTGTGTTTTCTTCTTGAATTTTTAGGGTTTCAGGTCTTACATTTAAATCTTTAAGCCATTTTGAATTTATTTTTGTGCATGATTTGAGAGAGTTGTCCAATTTGATCCTTTTGCATATGGCTGTCCAATTTTTCCAACACTGTTTCTTGAAGAGGCTGTCTTTTCCTGATGTTTATTCTTGCCTCCTTTGTTGTAGTTGTTTTTTTCATTTGCTGAGTCTTGTCTGACTCTTTGCAACTCCATGGTCTGTGGCATGCCAGGCTTCCCTGTCCTCGACTGTTTCCTGGAGTTTTCTCAGATTTATGTCCATTGAGTCAGTGATGCTATTTAATCATCTCATCCTCTGCTGCCCTCTTCTGTTTCTGCCTTCAGTCTTTTTTTCCAGCACTAGGGTCTTTTCCCGTGAGTCAGCCCTTTGCATTGGGTGACATAAGTGTTGGAGTATCGGCATCAGTCCTTCCCAATGAATATTCGGGGTTTATTTCCTTTAGGATTGACTAGTTTGATTTCTTTGCAGTTCACGGGACTCTCAGGAGTCTTCAGCACCAAAATTTGAAGGCATTAATTCTTTGATGCTCAGCCTTCTTTATAGTCCAGCTCTTACATTTGTACGTGACTGGAAAAGCCGTAGCTTTGACTGTATGCACCTTTGTCAGCATAGCGATGTCTCTGCTTTTTAATACATTCTCTAGAGTTGACATAACTTTCTTTCCAAGGAGCAGACATCTTTTAATTTCATGGCTTCAGTCACCATCTGCAGTGATTTTGAAGCCCAAGAAAGTAAAATCTATCTGTGCTTCCTTTTTTCCCCTTCTGTTTGCCATGAAAGATTATCTATATTGTATATTAATTGTCAATAAAAAGTGCAAGTTCATTTCTAGGCTCTCTATTCTATTCCGTTGATCTATGTATGTATTTTTGTGCCAGGATCATGCTATTTTGGTGACTGTAGCTTTGTATTACAGTCTGAAGTCAGGGAGCATGCACCTTCAGTTCTGTTCTTTCTGAAGATTGTGTTGGCTATTCAGGGTCCTTTGTTTTGATAGGAATTTTGGAACTTGTTTATACTAGTACTGTGAAAAAATACCATTGGTATTTTTTGATAGGATTGCTTTGAGTCTGAACATTGGCTTGAGTAGTATGATCATTTTAACAGTATTAATTTCTTCCAGTCCATGAGCATTGCATATCTTTCCTTCTCTTTATATCATTTAGTTTTTTCATCATTGTCTTATAGTTTTCCATATACAGATCTTTTACCTCCTTAGATTTATTCTTAGATATTTTATTCTTTTTGATGTGATGGTAACTGGGGTTTTCTTAATTTTTCTTACTTATAGTTGGTTGATAGTGTATAAAAATGCAACAGATTCAGTATATTAATTTTGTATCCTGCAACTTTTCCAACTTTATTGAAGGTTCTTTTAGTTTTTTGGTGGCATCTTCAGGGTTTTCTATGTATAGTATCATGTCATCTGCAAAAAGTGATAGTTGTTTCTTTTCAGTGTGGATTCCTTTTCTTTTTGTCTTATTGCTGTGTCTAGGACTTCTGAAACTATCTTGAATAAAAGTGGCAAGAGTGGGCCTGTTGTCTTGTTCCTCATCTTAGAGAAAATGATTTCAGCTTTTCACCGTTGAGTATGATATTAGCTGTGTGTCATATGTGACCTTTATTATGGTGAGGTATGGTTCCTCTGTACCCACTTTGTTGAGAGTTTTTGTCATAAATATATGTTGAATTTTGTCCATAGCTTTGTCTTCATCTTTTGAGATGATGATTTGATTTTTTTATTCAATTTGTTAGTTTGTTAATGTAGTGTACTGCATTGATTGATTTGCAGATAGTGAACCATCCTTGCACACCTGGGATAAATCCCACTTGCTCGTAGTTTATGATCCTTTTGATTTATTGTTGAGCTTGGTTTGCTAATAGTTTGTTGAGGATTTTTGTGACAGTATTCATCAATGATATTGGCCTGTAACTTTATTTTGTGTGTGTGTGTGTGATGGTTTTGTATGATTTTGGCGTCAGAATGATTATGACCTCATTGAGGTAAGTGTTCCTTCTGCAATTTTTTGAAATAGATTGAGAAGAATAGGTGTTGACTTCTCTCTAAATGTTTCATAGAATCCACCTTTGAAGCTGTCTGGTCCTTTACTTTTGTTGAGAGTTTTTAAAATTACTTGTTCAGTTTCATTACTGGTAATTGGTGTGTTCATATTTTGTATTTCTTCCTGGTTTTGTCTTGGGAGATTGTACATTTCTAGGAGACACATTGTCTGTGTCTGTACATTTCTAGGAGACACATTTTGTCTGTGTCTCCTCTAAGTTGTCCATCTTATTGGCATATAATTGTTTGTGGTGGTCTCTTATGATTCTTTGTATTTCTCTGGTGTCAGTTGTAACCTTTTCATTTCTGATTTATTGATTTGAGCTCTCTTTTTTCCTTGATGAATCTATCTAAAGGTCTATCAATTTTGTTTATCTTTTCAGAGTTAGCAGTCAGTTTAGTTGATGTTTTCTATTTTTTTTTAATTTTATTTACTTATTGATCTTTGTCCTTTTATACAGTTCATAAGGTCCTCAAGGCAAGTATATTGGGGTGGTTTGCCGGTCCCTCCTCCAGTGGATCACATTTTGTTAGAACTCTCCACTATGACCTATTAGTCTTGGGTGGCCCTACAAATAGATGGGGAAACAGTGGAAACAGTGTCAGACTTTATTTTGGGGGGCTCCAAAGTCACTGCAGATGGTGATTGCAGCCATGAAATTAAAAGATGCTTACTCCTTGGAAGGAACTTATGACCAACCTAGATAGCATGTTAAAAAGCAGAGACATTACTTTGCCAACAAAGGTCTGTCTAGTCAAGGCTGTGGTTTTTCCAGTGGTCATGTATGGACTGTGAAGAAAGCTGAGCACTGAAAACTTGATGCTTTTGAACTGTGGTGTTGGAGAAGACTGTTGAGAGTCCCTTGGACTGCAAGGAGATCCACCTAGTCCATCCTAAAGGAGATCAGTCCTGGGTGTTCATTGGAAAAGCTGATGCTGAAGCTGAAACTCCAATACTTTGACTACATCATGTGAAGAGTTGACTCATTGGAAAAGACCCTGATGCTGGGAGGGATTGGGGGCAGGAGGAGAAGGGGATGACAGAGGATGAGATGGCTGGATGGCATCACTGACTCGATGGACATAAGTTTAAGTAAACTCTGGGAGTTTGTGATGGACAGGGAAGCCTGGCGTGCTGCGATTCATGGGGTCGAAAAGAGTCGGACGGACACGACTGAGCGACTGAACTGAATTGACAGAGCATGGCTCACAGCTTCATCAAACTATGCAAACCCCTTCACCACGACAAGGCAGTGATCAATGAAGGGGATATTACACTGAAAGATGAGTTCCCCAGGTGTGAAGGTGTCCAATATGCTACTGGGGAAGAGTGAAGAAGAACTACTAGTAGCTCCAGAAAGAATGAAATGGCTGGACCAAAGTAGAAACAGTGCTCAGTTGTGGATATGTATGGTGATGAAAGTAAAATCTGATGCTGCTAAGAACAGTATTGCATAGGAACCTGGAGTGTTAGGTCCATGAATCTAGGTAAACTGGATATGGTCAAGCAGGAGATAAGACTAAACATTGACATCTTAGGAATCAGTGAACAAAAATGGGTGGGAATGGGCAAATTTAATGCAGATGACCATTAAATCTACTACTGTTGGCAGGAATCCCATAGAAGAAATGGAGTAGCCCTTATAATCAACAAAAGAATCTGAAAGGGAATACTTGGGTGCAACCTCAAAAACAACAGAGTGATCTTGGTTATTTCCAAGGCAAGCCATTCAATATCACAGTAATCCAAGTCTTTACCCAGCCACTAATGTCAAAGAAGCTGAAGTTGATCAGGGCATTTTATGAAGACCTCCTAGAACTTAACACCAAAAAAAGATGTTCTGTTCATCATTGGGGATTGGAATGCAAAAGTAGGAAGTCAAGAGATACCTAGAATAAAGTTTGGCCTTGGAGTACAAAATGAAACAGGGCAGAGGCTCACTGAATTCTTCCAAGAGAATGTACTGGTCATAGCAAATACCCTTTTTCAACAACACAAGAGACGACTTTACATGTGGACATCACCAAGTGGTCAATACAAAAATCAAATTGATCACATTCTTTGTAGCTGAAGATGGAGAAGCTCTATACAATCAGCAAAAACTAGACTTGGAGCTGCCTGTGGTTCAAGTTATCAGCTTTTCATAGCAAAATTCAGGCTTAAACTAAAGAAAACAGGGAATTTTATTTTCAGTACATTAAATTTACTCATAAGAACATTCTAAAAATGTATAGATTTTCCTTTTTAATTGCATATAATAAAACATAAAAAACCGTAAAAAAAAAAAAAAAGAGGGAAAACCACTAGGCCAGCCAGGAACGACTTAAATCAAATGCCCTATGAATATTCAGTGTAGATAACGAATAAATTCAAGGGATTAGAACTTGTAAATAATGTTTCTGAAGAACTATGGATGGAGGCCTGTAATATTGTATAGGAGGCAGTGAACAAAATCACCCCAAAGGAAAAAAGCAAAAAGGCAAAGTGGTTATCTGAGGAGGCATTACAAATAGCTAAAGAAGAGAAGCGAAAAGCAAGGGAGAAAGGGAAAGGTATACATAACTAAGTGCAGATTTCCAAAGAACAGCATGGAGAGATAAGGTCTTCTTCAATGGAGAGTGTCTAAAACTAGAAGAAAACAACAGAATGGGAAAGACTAGAGATCTCTTCAGGAAAATTGAAGATATCAAGGGAGCATTTTGCCCTAAGATGGGCACAATAAAGGACAGAAATGGTAGAGACCTAGTAGATGCTGAAGAGATCAAGAAGAGATGGAAACAATACACAGAACAACTGTACAAAAAAGATCTTAATGAACTGGATTACTATTATGGTGTGAACAGTTACCCAGAGCCAGACATTCTGGAGAGTGAAGTCAGGTGGGCCTTGGGAAGCACTGCTGTTCCTAAAGTTAGTGGATGCTTTACGGATGGTAGTGAAATTTTAGTAGAACTCTTCAAAACGCTAAAAGATGATGCCATCAAGGTATTGCATTCAATATGTCAGCAAATCTGGAAGATGCAGCAGTGGCTACAGGACTGGTAAAGGTCAATCCTCATCCCAGTTCCCAAGAAGGGTAGTTCTAAAGAATATGCTAACCATCGGACAATTGCACTTATCTCCCATGCTAGTAAGGTCACGCTTAAAATCCTGCATGCTGCACTTCAGCATTATGTGAACCAAGAACTTCCAGATGTCCAAGCTAGGTTTAGAAAAGGAAGGGAGAAACCAGAGATCAAATTGCAAACATTCGCTGGATCAGAGAGAGAGAAGGCAGTGGAATTCTAGAAAAACATCTACCTCTGTTTCATCAACTACCCCAAAGCCTTTGACTGTGTGGATCATAATAAACTGGAAAGCTCTTAAAGAGATGGGAATGCCAGACCGTCTTACCTGTCTCCTGAGAAACCTGTATTCGGGTCAAGAAACAACAGTTGGAACCCTGTATGGAACAACTAATTGGTTCAGGGTTGAGGAAGGAGTGTAACAGGGCTGTCTGCTGTCACCCTGTTTATTCAGTCTATACAATGCCATCATGAGAAATGCCGGGCTGGGTTAGTTAAAAGCTGGAATCAAGATAGGTGGGAGAAACATCAACAACTACAGATACGTGGATGATACCACTCTAGTGGCAGAAAGCAAAGAGGATAAAGAGCCTCTTGATGAGGGTAAAGGAGAGTGAAAGGGTTGGCTTAAATTTTAAAAAAACTAAGATCATGTCATCCAGCCCCTTTACTTCATGGCAAATAGAGGGGGACAAGGTGGAAGTAGTGACAGATTTCCTCTTCCTGGTCTCCAAAATCACTGTGGATGGTGACTGCAGCCATGAAATCAGATGTTTGCTTCTTGGCAGAAAAGCTTTCAGCAGTGTGTTGAAAAGCAGAGACATTACTCTGCCAACAAAGGTCCTTATAGTCAAGAGTGTGGTCTTCCCAGCTGGACTGTAAAGAAGGCAGAGCACCGAAGAGTTGATCCCTTCAAACTGTGGTGCTGGAGGAGACTCCTGAAAGTCCCTTGGACAGCAAGGAGATCAAACCAGTCAATCTTAAGGGAAATCAACCCTGAATACTCGTTGGAAGGACTGATGCTGAAGCTGAAGCTCCAGTGTTTTGGTCACCTGATGTGAACAGCTGACTCACTGGGAAAGTCCCTGATGCTGGGGAAGATTGAGGGCAGAAGGAGAAGAGGATGTCAGTGGATGAGATGGCTGTATGACATCATCGATGAATGGACATGAACTTGGGCAAACTTGGGGAGATGGTGAGGGACAGGGAGGCCTGGCGTGCTGCAGTCCATGGGTCGCAAAGAGTCAGACACGACCGAGCAGCTGAACAACAGTAACATTTATGTTTGGCTTTGCTAGGTCTTCGTGCTGCACACAGGCTTTCTCTAGTTGGGGCTGTGCTGTGCTTAGTCGCTCAGTCATGTCTGATTCTTTGCACCCAACCCTATGGACTGCAGCCCGCCAGGCTCCTCTGCCCATGAAGATTCTCCAGGCAAGAACATTGGAGCAGATTGCCATGCCCTCCTCCAGGGGATCTTCCCAGCCCAGGGGTTGGACCCAGGTCTCCTGCTTTGCAGGTGAAGTCTTTACCAACTGAGCCACCAGGAAAGCCCCTAGTTGGGGCAAACGAGGGCTACTCTTTGTTGCAGTGTGTGAGCTTCTCATTGTGGCAACTTCGCTTTTGTGGAGAGTAGGCTCTAGGGCAACCTGGCTTCAGTAGTTATGGCATGGGAGCTCAGTAGTTGTGGTGGTGTGGGTTTTGTTCTGTGTGGCATGTGGGATCTTCCTCTACCAGGGATCAAATCCATGAGCCCTTAATTGTCAGGTGGATTGTTAACCACTGGACCACCAGGAAAGTCCTGTATCTATTTTTTCCAGATTATTTTCCTTTGTAGTTTATTACCAGGTAGTGAATATAATTCCCCACATGAGAGTGAAAGAGAGTGAAAGTGTTAGTCACTCAGTCATGTCTGACTGTGACCCTGTGGACTGGACCCCCCAGGCTCCTCTGTCTATGGAATTCTCCAGTCAAGAATACTGGAGTGGGTAGCCATTCTCTGCTCCAGGGGATCTTCCCGATCCAGGGATCAACCCAGGTCTCCTGCATTGCAGGCAGATTCTTTACCATCTGAGCCACCAGGGAAGCCCCATAATTCCCTGTGCTACACAGTAAATCATTGTTGTTTACCGATTTTATGTATAGTAGATTGTAGATTTTATCTGTTAGCCCCATGTTTCTAATTTATCCTCTCCCTTTTTCCCTTTTGGTATGTTTGTCTTCTGTGTTTGTGAATCTATTTCTGTTTTGTATATAGATTGATTTTTACTATTTTTTAGATTCCATATTTAAGTAATACCATAAAATGTTTTTTTCCTGAATTACTTCACTGAGTATAACATTCTATAGGTCCATTCATGTTCTGGCAATATTTGATTTTTTTTTTATGGGTGAGGAATATTCTATAAATGTGTGTTTATATGTATACACATATAAAATGCATGAAGCACAAGCTGGAATCAAGATTGCCCAGAGAAATATCAATAACCTCAGATATGCAGGTGACACCACCCTTATGGCAGAAAGCAAAGAACTAAAGAACCACTTGATGAAAGTGAAAGAGGAGAGTGAAAAAGTTGGCTTAAAGTTCACCATTCAGGAAACTAAGATCATGGCATCTGGTCCCATCACTTCATGGCAAACAGATGGAGAAACAGTGGAAACAGTGAGAGACTTTTATTTTCTTGGGCTTCAAAATCTCTGCAGATGGTGACTGCAGCCATGAAATTAAAAAACACATGACTCCTTGGAAGAAAAGCTATGACCAATCTAGACAGCATATTAAAAAGCAGAGACATTACTTTGCCGACAAAGGTCTGTCTAGTCAAAGCTGTGGTTTTTCTAGTAGTCATGTATGGATATGAGAGTTGGAACATAAACTGAGTGCCAAAGAACAGATGCTTTTGAGCTGTGGTGTAGGAGAAGACTCCTGAGAGTCCCTTGGACTGCAAGGAGATCCAGCCAGTCCATCCTAAGGGAGACCAGTCCTGAATATTCATTGGAAGGGCTGATGCTGAAGCTGAAACTCCAATACTTTGGTCACCTGATGTGAAGAACTGACTCACTGGAAAAGACCCTGATGCTGGGAAAGATTGAAGGCAGGAGAAGGGGATGACAGAGGATTAGATGGCTGGATGGTATCACCGACTCAATGGACATGAGTTTGCGCAAGCTCCTGGAGTTGGTGATGGAGAGGGAAGCCTGGTGTGCTGCAGTCCATGGGGTCACAAAGAGTTGGACACGACTGAGCGACTGAACTGAACTGATAGGTACACACACCGCATCTTCTCACAGCAGTCGTCTGTTCATGGGCACTTGGGTTGTTCTTGTGTCTCGGCTATTACAAGTAGTGCTGCTGTGAACATTGGGGTGCACATATCTTTTTGAATTTGAATTTTCATCTTTTCTGGATTTATGTCCAGGAGTGGCATTGCTGGATCATCTGGTAGCTCTTTTTTTTTTTTTTTGGTTGTACCAAACAACATGTGGGATCCAAGTTCCCTGATCTTTGCGTCCCGAGTTGGAAGCATGAAGTTTTAACCAGTGGAACACCAGGGAAGTCCTATTTTTTGTTTTTTAAGGAGCCTCCCTACTGTTTTTCAGAGCAGCTGCAGGAAGTGTAGGAAGGTTCTCTTTCCTTCACACCCTCATCAGTGTTTATCATTTATAGACTCTTTGATGGTGGTCATTCTTAGTGGTTTGAGTTGATAACTCATTGTACTTTTAATGTGCATTTCTCTAATAATTAGCAATGTTGAGCATCTTTTCATGTGCCTCTTGACCTTCTGTATGTCTGCTTTGCAAAAATGTCTGTTTAGATCTTCTGCCCATTTTTTGAGTGGGTTCTTTGTTTATTTGATGTTGAATTGTGTGAACTGTTTGTATGTTTTAGATATTAACACTTTGTTGATCATATCATTTACAAATATTTTCTTCCTTTCTGTAGGTTGTCTTTTTGTTTCACTGATGGTGTTCTTTCCTGTGCAGAAGATTTTAGGTTTAATTAAGTTCCCATTTGTTTATTTTTCTTTTCTTTTGCCTTAGGAGACTGATATAAGAAAATATTGGCATGAATTTATGTCAGAGAATGTTTTGCCTGTGTTTGCTTCTAGGAGTTTTATGGTGTCATGTCTTTTATTTAGGTCTTCCAATCGTTTTGAATTTATTTTTTGTAGCATAGTGTTATTATAGTCGCCATGCTGTTCATTACATCCCCGTGATTTATTCATTCTAGCACTGAAAGTTTGTACCTTTTAATGTTCCTTCATAATATCACCCTGTTCCACCCTCTACCCCTGGTAAGCACCACTCTTTTCTGTGTTTGAGCTTTTTTCAGATTCTACATTAATGAGATCATGTGGTGTTTGTCTCTGCCTTGTTTTCCTTAAGTACTGCCCTCAGGATCCACCCAGATGGCAATGGTTCATTTTCATAGTTGAATAGTATTCCTTTGTGTCTATGTTCATTCTTTTATCCATGGATACACACTGAGGTTGTTTCCAGCATTGGCTGCTGCGTGTAGTGCTGCTGTGAACATTGACTGAGGTACATGCATCTTTCTGATCTAGTAGTTTCGTTTTCTTCAGACAAATGGGATTGCTGGATCATATGATAGCTCTATTTTTAATTTTTGAGGAACCTCCATACTATTTTCCATAGTGGATGCACCAGTTCAGTTTACATTGCCACTGACAATGTGCTTTTTCTCCACCTTCTTGCCAATGCTTGTTGTTTATCTTTTTCATAATTAGCCATTCTAACAGGTGTCAGGTAACACCTCATAGCATGTCCCTGGTGATTAATAATTTTTTTTTTTTAATGTATGTGTTGGCCACCTATATGTGTGTGTGTGTGTGTGTGTGTGTATCTTCTTTGGAAAGCTGTCTAATTGAATCTTTGGCTCATTTTTAAATTGAATTTTTTTTTTTTTTTGCTGTGAAGTTGTATGAGTTCTTTTTTATTTTGTATATTAGTCACTTATCAGATATATGTTTTGCAAGTATTTTCTCCAAAATTTGCAAGTATTTTCTCTTTTGATTCAGTGGTTTTCAGTGGGTTGCCTTTTCATTTTGCTGATAAATTTCTTTGCTTTGCAGAAGTGTTTTATTTTGATGTAGTCCCACTTATTTATTTTTGCTTTCGGTTTTGGGCTAACATTGTTATACATGTCTTTGTGTTTGCTCTTTTGTTGCTTACTCATTTCTGTGATTCCCACTTCTGTTTCTTTAAACATTCCTTATGTGTTTACAATTATGTGTTTGTTAACTGCAGTATCTGAACTCCAGTATCTGCAAACTGTTGCACATAGTGTTTTGTTGAGTATTTGTCATCTTTGAATGTATTTTTATTGTGGCAGTCTGAGAGTCTAATCCTCAAGGAAAGTTAACTTAAAATTGTTTTCCTCCTGCTGGGTCAAGGAGAGTAAAGAAGGGATAGGTCATAGGGTTTTCAAGTCGCTTGTTTGTTGCCCAGGTGTTTTTGAGCACTAGTTCTGCGGTCACGTGCCTCCCTGTAGTTACACTAGGAAACCAAGAGTGAGATGGCGTCTCCTGAAACCGAGTGAGGTTTTGCTTTCCTTTGTTCTGTTGTAGTGGGTATCCCCGTGAAAGCTCTAAATTCTTTAATTCTGGAAACATACTTAGTTTTCTTTTTGTAAGTAATCTGTTCAGGTTTTCCAGTTTTTAGGACATGAGTAACATAAGAGATATAAAATGGCAATCATGAAATAATTCTCCGCAAGTTTTAAATGAATTCTCTTTTCTTTTGTAAAAGAGAATTTTATCATGTATCACTTGAATGCATTCTTATGAAGAGAATCCAGACAATAAGAAAGTATATGGAGCAAAATCACAAATTTCATTTTCTCCTCTCAATCCCGTGCCCCTACTTCTTTTCTAGGATTCATCCACTGTTTAAATTTACCAGGTGGTTTTTCTTACCTTCAGTTTGATATTTTTGCTTTTAAATTCATTTACTCATTAAAAAAAATACCTAAGCTAGAAACAGGTATTCTCACTTTTAAAATAATGGTTTTATTAAGATATTCACAAAATGTACAATTTAATTGTTTAAAATGTACAAATCAGTGGTTTTCAGTATGTTCACATAATTGTGCAACCATCACTACTGAGTTTTGGACCATTCATGCTGTCCCATGAGGAGATGCTTTGCCCATTAACAGTCACCCCACCGTTTTCCCAAACACCCCACACCCACTAGCAACCTCTCATTTACTTTCTGTCCATAGAATTGCCTACTCTGGATATTTCATATAGATGGAATTGTATACTATGTCTTTTTTTGTGACAGACTGCTTTCACTTTTAATATGATTTCAGGTTGAATCTATACTGAACATGGATCAATACTTCATTCTTGCTTATGGCAGTATAATAGTCCATCATATACATAGACTAAATTTTGCTTATTCATTCATCAGTTGATGTACATTTGGATGGTTTCCGCCTTCTGGCTGTTATGAATAGTGCTGTGAAAGTGTGTATACAAGTTTTTATGTGGCTACACACTGGCTACCCACTCAGTCTTCTTGCCTGGAGAATTCCATGGACAGAGGAGCCTGGCGGGCCACAGTCCATGGATGGGGTCACAAAGAGCTGCCCGTGACTGAGCAGCTGACACTTGCGCTTCTCACTTTCACAGTTTCCTTTCTCTGGGCTGTACACCTGGGAATGGAATTGCTGAGTCATGGTGACTCTGTTCAGCCTTTTGAAGAACTGCTCAACTCTTTTCTTTTCTGTGCTTGATTCCTTTGGATATCTATACTGTGATTCAACCAGTTCCTGTGGATGGACTTTGAAGATTTTGCTGCATTGTAGCACTGTAAACAGTTTTTTAATGACCATCCATGTTCGAATTCTCCAGAGAAAGAGAAGCAGTGGTGTGTGGGTGAGCGTTTAGACATTATTTTACAGTATTGACTTCGGTGATCATGGATGCCCAGCACGCGTGAACTTTGTAGGGCAGGTCCTGCAGGAGGAAGCTGAGGCTCAGTGTTGAGGCAGGGAAATTTCAAGTTTTGCCCATAAGGCCTTTCAGTGATTAGACAAAACACACCCACTGGATGGAGGATTTCTTCCTTACTTAACATCAGCTCATATAGCCAAAGCTATAGTATCTAGATTAGTGCTGGATTCCATGCCTGATGCTGTAACCAGCCCAGTTGACACCTGTGTTAAGAAATCTGTAGGGCAGGTACTTACAAGCTTTGAAAAATATGCTGGTGTTTTCTATTCTTATTCTTTCTTTCTTTCTTTTTTAATGCTGGTTAGGACCCAATCAGTAAATTGGCCCAACCTGCACTTTGAAAAGCATTGCTACTGATACATGTATTATATCTAGAAACGGGTTGCTAGGTTGCAGAGTATCTGTGCTTCAGCTTTCTCTTACACTGCCAGTGTTCCCTGAAGCAGTTGTACTGATGTACATTCCCACTGGCAGTGTGAATTCCCTTGATGGCAACTGATAATTTCAGTTTCCTTATCTTTCTTTAGCTTCCCTCCAGGTAGGGAAGGTTTTTAACATTTGGTAATCAAGTTTGAACGAGGAGAATGTTGTGAATCACTGTGTTGTACAACTGTAACTTATAAAAATCTTGTACATCAATGACACTTCAGTAAAAGCTCTAGTAAACAAAAGAGAGCAGCTGCAGAGTCATTAACACCTTCAGCAGATACCAGTGTCTGTCCAGAAGTGAGTGGCACTGCTTTCTTTGCATTGTATTTGTATTTGTATTCAGATTGCATACAGCGAAATGGACTGGTGTCTGGTGTCCGTATTTGTGAGTTTGAGGCATATGTGGTTTCATGCAGCCACCCCTGCAGCTAGGGTACAGAACAGCTCCGTCTCCTCAAAACATTACCACACACAACGCTTATTAGCCTTCCTCCCACCCCGTCCCTACCGTTATAGTTTTCACCTGTCCCAGAATGTCACGTAGATGGAATCACACTACATGGAAGCTTTTGAGGTATGGCCACGTTGCTGCACGTATCAGCAGTTCGTGTGTTTTGAATGCTCGGTGGTATTGCTGTGTTTAACCTTTCCAGCTTGTTTGACCTTTTACTCTTTGAAGGACATTTGGGTTTCTTCCCCAGTTTTTGATAATTGTGAATTGTAAGTCATTGTGTGCAGGTTTTATTGTGAACATATATTAACTCTCCCTGGAGAAGGGAATGGCAGCTCACTTCAGTATTCTTGCCTGGAGAATACCATGGACAGAGGAGCCTGGCAGGCTACACAGATTCAGACACAACTGAAGCGACTTAGCATGTATGCCTGTATGTTAACTCTGTAGGGTATATAGTCAGGTAGAATTGTTGAGTCATTTGTTAAATACAGTTGTATCTGATTAAAGCTGCAGAACTTTTCTTGAGTGATTTTATCATTTTGCACCGATACCAGCACTGTCAGAAAGCCTCAGTTCCTCCTTATTCTTGTCAGTACTTGGTATTATCTGTCTCTTTTATTTTAGAAGTTCTAATAGTTATACACTGGTTTCTCATCGTGGCTTTAGTTTGCATTTCCCTAATGGCTAATGATGTTGCTTTTCATGTGCTTATGTGCCATCTTTGGTGAAACAGTTGTTAAATCTTTTGCCCATTTTTAAAGTTGGCTTATTTTCTTACTGTCGTGTTTTAAATGTCTTTTCTATGCTCTGGGGACCAGTCCTTGTCCAGTGCCGCGCTTCGCTTATTAAAGTTGGGTTCTTCTCTGACTGTCGTGTTTTAAATGTCTTTTCTATGTTCTGGGGACCAGTCCTTGTCCAGTGCCGCGCTTCGCAGATGTTCTCTCACCGTCTGAGTTTTTATGAAGCTCAGTTTATTGTTTTTAACTTTTATGGATTGTGCTTTTGGTGTTATAGCTAAGAATGCTTTCCTTAATCAACTTCATGAAGATTTTCTCATGTTTTTTCCTAAAAGATTTGTGGTTTTAGTTTTACTTTTATATTTAAGATCCATTTTGAATTGAATTTCTGTAAGGTGTGAGGTATAGGTCGAGTTTCACTTCTTTTGCATATAGAGATCCATTAAAAAAAAAAAACAAAACCTCTTGGTCACACCACACGCCATGTGGGATCTTTCTTACTTCCTGATCTAGGATCAAACCCACACCTTCTGCAGTAGAAGCGCAGTCTTGACCACTGGACCAGCAAGGAAGTCCTTCTGATTATTAAAGTACCCTTTGTTGAAAAGGATATCCTTTCCCCATTGAGTTGCTTTGGCATCAGTTGACCGTATTTATATGGGTTTATTTCTGGACTGCCATCTGTTCCATTGATGTGTGTGTCTCATTTACCAATACCACACTGCCTTGAATACTGTACTTTTATATAGTGAGTCTTAAAGCAGAGTGGTGTAAGTTATCCAGCTTCAGCCTGACTGCTGTGGCCTCATTTGCCTTTATATGCCATTCATTTGTCTGTGTCAGTATGAACTCATAGATTATTATTATTTCATGATTTATGGGTTATTATTTTATTAAAATCATTTATTTTGCTCAAATTATTGAAGATTTGACCCATGGGAGATAGCTTCCATGATTCTTTGAGCACTCTGCTAGCTCTTGGAATTCCCTGGTGACTCAGCAGTAAAGAATTTTCCTGCAGTGCAGGAGATGCAGGAGACACAGGTTGGATCTCTGGGTGGGGAAGATCCCCTAAAGGAGGAAATGGCAATCCACTCCATTTTTCTTGCCAGGAAAATCCCTTGGACAGAAGAGCCTGGTGGGTTAAGGTCCATGGGGTTGCAAAGAGCCAGGCACTGAAGTGACTGAGCGAGCATGCTCCCCTCCTGGCATGACAGAGTACCCCGGGTTCTCCTGTACTTTTGCTGTCCTCGCCCTCCCAGGCCTGGAGCCAGCTGTTCTCCCACGGAGATCTAGTTTCCTTTGTTGTAAAAAGATATTTAGAGACCAAGGTCTGACAGCTAAATGTGCTCATTTTCTTACTAGATTGTCAGTGTGTCTAGAGTCTTGAAGTGAACAAACTGGGATCAGTAATGTGTTTATGTGTGTGCAAATATGTACATCTGTGTACACTAAAAACGGTTGGTTCTTAACAGTAAGCACCTGTTTCTGCAAAGCACCTCACAATTCTTTCTCACCTCCCCTTCTGTATCTGTAACGCTTTCACTCAGCAGGATTCTTTTGAGATTTGTTCATACCGTGTGCCTGAATGGTTCATTCCTTTTTATTGCTGAGGTTTATTCCATTAAATGGATATATTGCCATTTTAGGACGTTGCTGGGCTTTCCCCCAAAGTGATAGTACCATTTCACACTTCTACCAGCAGCTTAGGAGAGTTCTGGTTTCTCTATATTATGGCCCAGCTGTGGGCATTGTCAGTCTTTTTAACTTTATACTCTATAGTAGGTATGTTGTGACGTCTCTTGTGGTTTTGTCTTTCTCTAATGACTGTTGGGTTTTAATGCCCTTCCATGTGTTTGCTATCCATTTCTTTGGTATTTATTCAGATCTTTTGCCCATTTCTTGACAGTTAAGGTTTTTCTTATTGTTCAGTCTTGAGAGTTTATACATTCTGGATACAAGTCTCTATCAGATAATGTGGCTTATAATTATTTTTTTCTTAGTCTTTGGCTTGGCTTTTATCCCTTTAGTAGTATTTGAAAATAAGTTGTTACCTTTGATGAGTCCAATTTATAAAGTTTTTTCTTTTATGGATTGTGGTTTTGGATGTTTATCTAATAATATCTCTCTAAACCTAAAATCAAAAATATTTTTCTCAAGTTTTACAAGTTTTATAATTGGGGGGTTTATATTTAGTCTTGAATAAATTTTTGTATATGGGATAAGACTAGATCTATTAATTTTTCTAAGTATGGATATCCATTTGTTTAGACTTCATTTGTTTAAAATATTATTTTTCCCCATTGAATTTTACCTTTGCACCTTTGTGGAAAATCTGTTGATCCTATATGAAGGGTTCTGTTTTTGGATTCCATTCTGTTTCATTTCTTTCTCTATGTGCCAATACCACAGTCTTGATTACTGAATCTTCGTAATTAGTTCAGTTCAGACAGTGTATGTTTTCCAGCTTTGCTTTTTTTCAAAGTAGTTATGGCTATTTTAGGTTCTTTACATTCCTGCAGGAATTTTAGAATGTTTGTCAATTCCTACAAAAAAGTATACTGGGATTTTGATGGGATTGTGTTGAATCTATAGAGCACTTTGGGGACAGTGCTGTCTTAATAATATTTGGGTCTTTCGATCCATATACATGATATATCTCTTTATTCAGTTAGATCTTTTAGTTTCTCAAACATTTTGCAATTTTCAGTGTATGTTTTCACTCTGACATGTTAGTCACTCAGTCGTGTCCAACTCTTTGCAGCCCTCTAGACTGTAGCCCATCAGGCTCTTTCATCCACAGATTTCTCCAGGCAAGAAGACTGGAGTAGGTTGCCATTCCCTTCTCCAGGGAATCTTCTCCACCCAAAAATCAAACCGGAGTCTCCTGCATTGCAGGCAGAATCCTTACCATCTGAGTCACAAGGGAAGTCCACAGTGAAAGTGAAGTTGCTCAGTCGTGTCTGACTCTTGCAACCCCATGGACTGTAACCTGCCAGGCTCCTCTGTCTATGGGATTTTCCAGGCAACAATACTAGAGTGGGTTGCCATTTCCTTCTCCAGGGGATCTTCCTGATCCAGGGATTGAACCCTGGTCTTCCACACTGCAGGCAGATTTTTTTTTTTTTGCAGGCAGGCTCTTTACCGTCTGAGCCACCAGGGAAGCCCATGTCTGTCACATCTATCAACTAAATAGGGGTATTCTTTCATTTTGATTTTTGATTACACACTTATATATAGAAATTGAATTGAAACTTTTTACTACTGATCTTGTTTCCTGCAACTTTGCCGAAACTCATTCATTCTAATAACTTTTTGTAGGTACAGTAGATTTTCTACACAGGTGATTATGTCATCTATGAATAAAATCAGTTTTAATTCTACTTTCTCAATGTGGATTCTTTTATTTCTGTTTTGACTTTGGATTTTTATTTGAAATTCCGAAAGCCTGTATTCCATGTCTGGTCCAGCCCCACACAAGTATTTGTTGACTTTATTTTTATTTTTAGATTTTGTGTGGCCTTAACATTGTTCTAAAAGTCAGAACCATATTAAAAAACCATATAAAAAAGTGACTTAAATGCAGTCACTCCCATCTTTTATCATACTCCTGTGTCCCTGTTCATTACACCCTGTTCCTACCCAGCAGGTAAATTCCACCCTTAATCTTGCTTTGTTCATAGTCTCGCCTTCCCACCATTCCATCAGTTTTCTTTAAAGTAGCTGCCCTACAGATTTTAGCAGAAATTCATTAAAATCTAGAATACATTGTTATACAAAATTAAATAAAAGTGGCAATTTCATGAAAGCAGGAATTCTTAAACAAGACTATAAATTTTGTAAAAGTATGTTTATAGTGGTGTGTGTGTTTAAGTTGAATTTTTTTCTGGAAGTAGGTTAACTTTCATCATGTTTCAGAGGAATTTAAAGAGAAAAAGGTCAAGTAAGAGAATGTCTTTAGAATGAATGAGTTTGGATCTAAATCAATCTAAAGACTGATATTAGTGAGCTTCTTGTCTCTTGAGTCTTTTGTACCTTTTGAAGATAACGTCTTTTAACTGTCTGTATTGTAATGTTTAACTGTTGTTTGTGGTCAGTCCGGTTGTCCATGGCATTTGTATACCTTTTGATCTACTGTTTTGCATCACAGATTTTTAAGAATTTGAATGCACTTCACACATTTCCTTTCAGTTTAAATCTTTTTAAATGGTTGGTTATTCTTTCTAAAGGGCTTCCCTGGTGGCTCAGTTGGTAAAGAATCTTCCTGCAGTGCTGGAGACATGGCTTTGATCCCTGGGTTGGGAAGATCCTCTTTAGGAGAGCGTGGCAACCCACTCCAGTATTCTTGCCTGAAGAATCCCCATGGACAGAAGAGCCTGGCAGGCTACAGTCCATGGGGTCTCAAAGAGTCGGACACGACTGAGCAGCTAAACACATACATAACGTTCTTTCTTAAAGTTGTTAAAAGAATTTTTGAATTCCTGCTGTCAAATCATTAAAATACCCAGTATGCTAATGGCAGTGAAGGGTAAGGTTATGCAAAGCACACAAGAAAAATTCATAGTTGGAAAGAGTCCGTGAGCAACTTGCCGCATGCAGCCTCCCATGCCGCATCAGCTCCCACTCCGTGTGTCCATCTGGGCGCAGAGCGTCTTAAGTCCGTGGTTACCAAACCCTCAGGCGCTGCAGCTGTCCTGGCTGAGCGCGAGCTCAGTCCGGGTCTGCCTCCCAGCAGCTGAGTGACCTGTTTGTTTCCTCACCTAGCAAATGAGAATAGTGGTCACACCTACCTCATATGTGCCTGTTTGTTACATAAGTAAAAGTTTAGATAGAAGACTTGGAAGCAGAAATGTTTCAGCAAACTTCAGGACTCCGCCCGCACCCGCCCATGTTAAAGGCGCAGGTTCCACTGGGGCAGATTTCAGTAGAGGCTGGGTGATGTCATCATCTTCTGAGGTTTAAAACAGACCAGAATGGTGGGGTTGGTTGTCACTAGTTATGTCTGCTAAAATTTTAATAAGAATTTTCTTTTTTTATTTCTCCCAAGCCAAACTAGCAAGACGAAGTCAAGAACGAGACAATCTTGGAATGCTGGTCTGGTCACCTAATCAAAATCTATCAGAAGCAAAATGTAAGTTTTAAAGTACTTTTATCTTCCATCTTTCTTATTTACTGCAAACTTTTAGAGTGACCTTTGTAGCTGAAAGTCTCTAGATATATTACATTTATTTTACATTTTTAAAGTAAGTAATTTGAAGAATCTGAAAATACGTTCTTTGTTATGTCTTGTCATAATAATTTAAAGATTCGTAAAGTATAGTTTCATAATTTACTTTTTATTTAAAATGAGGAAGTAGCTAATATTCTGAAGTAACTAGGAGGAAAGGTTCAGAGTGGAAAGAAAATGATAATTCAGTGTATAACTCCTTCAGCTGGGAATTTATAGATCTATAAAGATGAAGAGTTAAACAGATTCCTTAGTGGAAGGATTACAGAGGGCACACGCGTTTACTGAAAACAGATTTCGTGCTGTACAATTCGGCCTGGCCAGAGGCAGAACTTCGAGTTGCCTCTTTTGTGTTTACGTTTTGTGAGCATGAATACTCTGAGCTACTTTGGGGTTTCTTTTAAGGGGTGGGGATCCTAGAGTGAGATTAATTGTATTTCCCAAGTTTGCCTTTTCACTTTTTCTGTCTCCTCTGCTCAGATGATCCAGGCAAGAATAATTTTATATTTGATATATTGCCATAAGTCTTTGCTGTTTTTAAAGGTTTTTTTTTTTTTTTTTGTCATAGCTTTAAAGACAGAAAAAACTAAAGTCCCCTCTTTGAGAATTATTCAGTGTGTGTGGGATTGTCCATGGATGGAATTTATGGGGATTTGTGAACTCAGAAATCACATGTGAATTTTTCTTCTTGGTTTATGTATGTTTTCCTGATGAAAACTGAATTTTTCAAGGGCTCTTTGAAAAAAAAAGAGTGAGAATCGGTGCTCTAAAATGTGTTAGGGCTTAGAAAGCATCAGTGGTAAATGTTGGTCAGGAAACTTGAATTGTGAATAAAGGCTGCACTCTCAGGCTTTGATCAGAATTTCCCAGATTGTGTTTTACAGTGTCAACAGGTTTCCTCTGTCAGATAAGAGTTAGAGGTGATACATATTGACTGTACACCTCTCGTACAGGTAACACACATGTTTGCACATTTAAGATGCAGAGAGCTCATATGGTAAAGAAACGTTTAATTTTCACCAAAAAGGGTCTTTTTTTAAAATACAGTGGAACATAGGAAATTCAACTACTCTTAGTAATGCTAAATTTAGCTAGAATAAAGTAATCTGAAACCTAATCTGATTTTTAGAGTATATTAATTTTTCCTCCATCAGGCTACTGCTTGATGGATTTATCATGGAGAATTGAAGAACAGAAGGAAGTGTATTGGCATTTCCGATGCCCCTACTGTGCTGGGGAGGGAAGTCCTTTTTAGTATTTCCTGTTGGCTTTTTCCCTTTGATCATTTGCTCAAACATGTTGTTGCTTCTAACAGAGCTGAAAATCTGTGTCCATGTAATTTTTAAGCTTTGTTTTCCGATCACTGCTGAATAAGTTTGCTTCCCTGTGGGTCTCAGGTGCTCAGTTTTCCTGCCACCTCTGCTGTCCCCATCCAAGCTAAATCTGCCTGGTGGCCTCCAGGGTTTCCTGATGCTTCAGTTTTGGGGTCTTTTTTCATCTTTGTTGCACATCTGGGTATAGTCTATTTAATCACAGTGCCCCTCTTAAATTATGATTCCCAGAACTAAACATTAAAAATATTGAGCATTTGTTGAGCATTGGACTAAAATGCTTTCCATATTTTTGTATCAGTGAGTCTTTTTTTTTTTTTCATTTATTTTTATTAGTTGGAGGCTAATTACTTTACAGTATTGTAGTGGTTTTTGTCATACATTGACATGAATCAGCCATGGATTTAATGTGTTCCCCATCCTGATCACCCCTCCCACCTCCCTCTCCACCCGATTCTTCTGGGTCTTCCCAGTGCACCAGGCCCGTGCACTTGTCTGGTGTATCCAGTCTGGGCTGGTGATCTGTTTCACCCTAGATAATAATATACATGTTTCGATGGTGTTCTCTCAAAACATCCCACCCTGGCCTTCTCCCACAGAGTCCAAAAGTCTGTTCTGTACATCTGTGTCTCTTTTTCTGTTTTGCATATAGGGTTATCGTTACCATCTATCAGTCAGTCTACTGTAACGGAAGAGGAGGTTTTTGTCCCCATTTTACAGGTGGCATTCCACGATTGGAAGAGGTTGTGAACACAGAGCAGCAGTGGTGGAGCTGGGGGTGTCTGTGTCGATCTTCACCCTGGCTTGTGCTCCCAGCGTGTCCCTCAGGTCACGTGCGTCAGGTCTCAGCCCCTCTTCATTTCAGTTGCTGCCTGCTGTTATTACAGTGAAGATTGTATTAGAACCTCTTGCTGTTACTATTACCTTTGAAAATCCTGGGAGTCAGAATTTAATTTTAATATTAGCTTGTTTTTCCTAGACCTAGACGTAAAGAACTGTATATGAACAGTAATGGATTTTTTAAACAATGGTATTGCCTAAAATAAATTTGCAGCTTTAATGTAAGTCCTGATACTGTTGATTAAAGCTTTAACTCTTAAACTAATCTAAAAGTAACATTTATATATTGTTGAAAGTTCAGAAGACACAGAGAAGTATGAAGAAGAAACAGTTCACCTCACCTGTTATTTCATTACCCAGAGATCACTGTTGTTAAACATTTTAGGATGTTTTCCCAGTCCCTTCTTTCCCTCTGTGCATGTTTTTGTAAGTGAGGTGATGGAATTTCATTGTGTATGAGTGCATATTATCTTCCTTAACAATGACCTACACATTTGTCACCTTGTAGGACCCCTAGTGAACATTTAAAATAATGCTGAATATTGTGTCATATGAATGTATCGGTGTATTTAACCATTCTCTTGGAAAATTTAGATTGTTCCTAATTTGTTGCTATTGTTAAAGAAGGTGATGGTGAAAAACTGAATCATAGAGCTTTGTTCTCTTTTGTTGCCATTGTTGTGTTTTTAGTATTTGTAAGATACATGCTTAGTGGAATTGTGGATCCATTACAGTTTGCTTAACTGCCCAAGTGTGAGGATGTGAATGTAATCTGTGGTGTCAGTTAGATTCCACTTGTAGAGCTTTGGGAATCACACTCTGAATAGTTGTCTAATCGTAACTAAAATGTAGCTATAGTGTCAATGGGGACAAGTATACATAATTTATTCTCTTTACCATCTGTCATTTCCCCCTCAGCTTCTCTCCCTCCAAGTATATAGACAAAAAAAGAAGTCTCTTTTTGTCTTTCTCATTTATTTTGAAAGAAAGTGGAAGTCTTGATTGTCCAATAGTTGATTCTGATTTTATGTAGAAACAGGAGATTGGGGACATCTACTAGAAGTGTAGAGATGTCCCCGTGTGTAAGGATGTCTGTAGATCACTGGCTTTCTCTGTGTTGGTTTCTTTCTTCTTAAGTAGCTACTTAGAGTTCTTCCTCTTAGGGTTACTGCAAGTTTACAAAATTATTTTTTGGTTATAAAAATAAGTGCTGTTGTAGAAATTGTGAACAATATAGAATGTATAATGTAGACAATTAAAGCCCTCTTATAATTACTATTTACTATATATATATTTTTCCTAGTATGTTTATACATATTAATAAGTATGATTTTTATCACATATATGAGCTGTCTAGCAGTTTGCTGTTAACAATATTATCTGGGACTTTGTTCTATTTGAATATATTTACAATTATGTAGTTTTAAACTAACAAGTATGGGTGCACCATAATTTAGTCTTTTCTTTTTATATTTTTATTTTTATTTTTTAAAAAGCACATTTCCTCCAAAAGTATCCCAATTAGGGTTATATTGAATTTGTGTTTATTCAGTGAGAATTGATTTCCTTCACATTTTTATTGAGCAGCCATGTGTGCCTGGTAGGTACCAGGAGGGAGGGATTCAGGAAGTTTATATTCTGATGCACAAAGAGGGGGGCAATGAAATGTAAACAGATAATTTATATGTATTTCCTTTAGTCCAACTGCTTCCTTTTAGTTTCGAAAACCTGGGGTCTGGAGAAGTTATGTCAAATGTTTAGGGTGCCTCAGCTAGTTAGTAGCCAAGTTTGGTCTAGATTTCTGGTTTGAGCTCTTATCACACAGATCTCCCTTGGTGTGCTGTCTGATTTAATAAACCAAAATACTTAAAGTATTACTGATATTACACAGTTGCTCTTGGGTGTGTCTAAGTAAAACTTCTTTAAGGAAGGCTGCAACCTTTGGAGTATGCTGAGAAAATGTGCAGAGACACATTTCATGTAGAGGAAATGCAAATAAGCCCAAGTAGCATAGTTAGAACAATGGCATTTGGGTATTATTATAAACATATTGTAGTGAATTACATGATTAAATGACGACATGATATTTAGGGGACAAAGGCCCAAGTGATGGTTTGGTTCTATGTTAGAATCTGGAGGTCGCACAGTGAGAGAAGCTGGAAGTCATCCCTCTCCAGAGACAACCATGCTGGAGGTGGAGTTTGCTGGCCAAACTCTAAAGAAAAAAGCAACCCTTTCAACAGGGCAGACATAGAGAACTTAAAATTGTGTCACATTATGGATTTTAAAGTAAGTTTTAGCTTTTAGGGGCGAGAACCCTCTTTGGACCTGCATAGAAAAAGTTATTTCTTCATTAAGTCATGAGTTCAGTATGCATTTTCAAAATTATGAGTGAAAGTTTTACAGGTATGTAGTAAATGCCTAAACTTTCATAGAAATATGTAGTAAATGCCGGGGTCTCTATTCACAACTTTCTAGATGACTGTAAATTGAAGTCAGAAGACCTGACAGTTGCCACTAGGCACTCTGAGGTCAGAGCCCACCTCTGCCCTCTGTACGCAGCCCAGAGCCCGCGCCCCTTGCCCTCTTGCTGAGTATCTGCATGGCGCTGTCCCCTCACTTCCTCCTGGGCATGGCTGAAGTGTACCTGGGGAGCCCCGTCTTGACCACACTGTAGAGACCATGTTGTCTGACCTTCCTTTGTTCCACCTTTCTCCCCTGTTCATAACCCCTCAGCTGGAGGTGAGTTTGAAATTGGTAACTTACAAAAGAACCTCTTTAGTCACCGAGGGGAAATTCTTTTACATGATTGACGTTCACAACTCACAAATTTAGAAACTTCATTTTATATTAACAGTAACATAAAAGCACATTTCTCCTCGTTTCTGTGGTTCTGATATTGGCATAATAGTTTAAATGTCAAAACCTTAAAATTTTGTGTTCATTGAGGTGGTTTCTATCAGATTAAAATAGGAACTGTTTACATATCAGTGTTATTCTCTAATGTATTGATTCATCATAATCACCTGGGATCATTATAAAGACAAACCCATAACATCAAGAGTACACTGGATTCTTTCCTTGATCTGAGTGTATTCATTTCCTGAAAATGAACCTAGCTGTATCCTTATATGTGTGCTCTGCACACATCATACTTTACTAGAAGCTCTATATATGCATAAAGTATACATATACATCCATGCACACACATATATGTTCATAAACATGAACACACATACATATTTTTACGCATACATTTACAAAACCGGGTGGAACCCAAGTCATATAAAGATGTTTATCAGACAGTTCTTATCAGTTCAGGATTGGGAACTGCTGAACTGGGACACAGCTCTGGTGGTGTTCAGGGACTGAGTAGGTGCCTCTAAGTATTTATGTATATGTATATTTTTGTACAGAGAATTTATAAAAATACTTCTTATTTTACAAGTGATGAAATGGACTTAGCTGCAAGTTCCTGATGGAAACTTAAGGCCTCTTACTCATCGTCCAGGGCTGTTTGCACTATAGTCTCCTGTGAGGTTATAGGGGAGTCAAGGGTTAGTCTTTTTCTCCCTCTTTTAATGTCAGGAAAGGTTGCCTTTAATTGAGGAAGATGAAGACCTTGTGAGCACGATTCCTTCCTCAGCTCATGTGCACGGAAGCAGGCTCCTGAGAGCAAACAAGATGGTCTTGAGGGCACAGCTGCCTGCTGAGGGCCTCGGTCATCAAGTCAGTTGACTGGTGTGTGAAAGAGATGCAAGAGGCTAGTAGGCTAGTTGTCACTGTGTGCATCTTATTCCTTGCCACAGACTTGGGGCATTTTTAAGGAGAAAGATGGTTGTTTTGGTTAGTCACAACTAAATGTCCTTCAGTCCAGTGATGATCAGTTTCTACAGTAGAGAATATGCATATGCCTTTCTGGAAAATATACCAGTGTATGAGTACTTGAGTAAAGGGGGAGGAGTGCAGTTATCTTTTTATTGGAAAAACATTTAATGCAACACACAAGCAAGCTTAAAGTTAACAGTTAAAAATTTTAACAGCCCTGGAAGGCATGATGGTCAGGCCACTCTTAAGACGAGGCAGATCCTGCAGCACTGAGGCAGAATGAGGACGTGTCCAGAGTCGTGTCTGCTGATTCTAGGTGGCCTAGGTAGGAGTGAATGCTGGAGGCTGAATTTCAGTGTGTATGGCTTAGTGAGGTGCTTGTGTTTCTTATTTCACTTGATGAGATTGTGAGATTGGGCTGGATTTGTAGTGTTTACTGGGGTACAGAGGGTGGGGGGAGCTTTTTCTGTGAAGTGAGGTTTTTAACAAAACTACATTAAGAAGTGGCAGTGTCATAAAGAAAGCATATTTTATCTCTGGCTAGGAGGGACTGGTGCATTGATCATAGTCTGGCTGAGTCTTTGGCTGATCTTACCTCTTAAGCCCACTACTCCCACCTTGATCTATCACAGGGACCGTTGAAACGTCATAGTGATGTCTGTGCCCACCAGGTGGCACAATTGCTCTACCTAACTGATTCAAGCTCATTGTGATTCTCTGAGTTATGGTGATGATTCATCTCTTATTTTAATAACTCAAGGAGATGCCACAATATTTGTTACCATATTCTTGAAGAAAACTTTAGCATGCTGTTTTTGAGTTATGAGAGAGAAAGGGGTACTGTATTTCCTTTGCAGCACCTGAAGCTACAGTAAATATGATGATAAAAATTTTACAGCTGTATTAAGACTGTAGCTTTATCCTCACCAAAGGTGTCAGCCTCTTGCTCTGCATAGACTATACAGGATCACAAATATTCCAAGTCGCTGCAGTATCTGGGGAGGTAAGGGTGAGTTAAGGTTACTGTGACAGTTTTCTTCTGCATTCTTCCCAGTTTTGCAATCAAATTTGAGATTCTTACTAATGATACTGGGAGCATTTAAATCATCGGGTTAGAACATGAATATAGAAACCTATGAAGCTTAGCTCAAGGCAGTCATCTGTCTATTAGCCTCTGTCTCCGTCACTTCCTTCATCAACCACAGTTTTGTTTTCTTGACTCCATTCAAACGGAATAGACTGTGTTGCTGCCTTGCTCAGCATTCTCTTATGTGGAGCTGTCCTTATCTGAGGTGAGCTTCTGTCTCCCTTACTCAGGAGAGAGGATTGCTAACCGAGGTTTAACTCGATGGGTCCTGGGGCCAGACACTCAGGTACATTGATACAAGAGTCCTGTGTCTGTTTTTACCAGCTGTGTGACCCTGGCCAAGTGATCTAACCTCTCTGCACTTCAGTGTCTTCATTTGTGGATGGGAGTGATAGTAGAATTACTGGAGAGGATTAGAAAGAGAAGCCTGGTAAAGAGCTTAGAACAGTGGCCCGCACGTAGCAGATTCTCAGATGTCAGTGACTTTTGTTAATAAGTACAGCTCCATGGGGTCGCAAAGAGTCAGACACAACTGAGTGACTGAACTGAACTTGCTGTTGAG
Organism: Hydropotes inermis; assembly: GCA_020226075.1. NCBI lineage: Eukaryota > Metazoa > Chordata > Mammalia > Artiodactyla > Cervidae > Hydropotes > Hydropotes inermis. The sequence continues at coordinate 62,991,073 of CM035284.1, forward strand.
TCTTTAAAGTTTCTCTTGAATGACCGTCATCGCCGTCGCTGCATTCTCAGGCTGTCCTGCGACTGCACTTGTTGCCATATGTGTTTATGTTCTCTTCTGTCACCTGTGTGTTGGTTCAAGGAACTGCAGGAAATTGTTTTTCTTTTGTATTTGGCCTGCTGTTTAATACAGTGTTCTGTACGTGGTGAGGGTAGTTCAGTAAACATTTTGACTAAGCTCTGTTAAATTTTGTACATTTTCTTGATGCATCTCACACACGTTCTACCTTTAAATGATGTTACCCCCCCAAACAGCTCATTCAGTTGTGCTATTATGCATAATGGTTAAGTTGTCCCAAAAGGCATAGTTTGTGTAGCTGTGTAGTTCTTTAAAGAATCAGGGTGATGCATACATGTATCTGTATCCATCATGATTTAATATTGGACCATTCTTCTGGCTGTTTCTGTAGGAGTTATCAAGTTTTTAAAAACACGGCATTATGCAATGATAGGATTGTTTTTAAAGCAGAATACACTTAACCCTGTGACTGAGTCTCCTGCTTCTGATGACATTAGATGTCAGCTAAGCTGCACAAGGCAAGACTGCCTGTAGCTCGCCGATGACCCTGGTCCTGTCCTGGGTGCCCTGGGGAAGGCAGGTGGGGGCAGAGCCTGGGCCTTTGCCTAAGCCCCGTGGACTTTGCTCGTCGGCCTGATCACACTCAGTCAACTGCTCTGCCTGCGGTGGCTGTTTGCCCCAGATTGGGACGAACTCTGGTTAACCTTTAATCTTCTAGAGACAAAATCAAGATTATTGTTGCCAGATGATAGAAAGTGCTGGGAACCCCACCCTGCCTGTGGTCTTTGTCTCAGGCAGCTGGTACTTCTCGTTTCCTTTGTTTCATCTTTGTCCCCCACCTCAAATATCCAGTCATCCTTTGTTTTTCATAGGGGCAGGTGGGAGTCGATTTTGTTTTCTGAGATTGAAAACTCATTTTTGCTTAAGAAAGTCATGTGGGAGGTTTTAAAAAATGTTCCATTTTCTTCATGACCTGCCAACAGCTCCTGGCAGGCTGTGTAAAGCAGCCAGGCAGGTGATGGGGAGGGCCTTGGGAGTGTAGAAGCTGAGTTAGGGGTCCCTGTCCACCGCTAATGAGAGGAAACTAGGGCTGGGGACGGCTCAGAGAGGGCAGGAAGGCGAGACAAGGCCTGTCACAGCACTGTCTGTACTGAGTTCTCGCTCGTCCAGAACGCTCTGTGAGGAGCGGGGGAAAGGAGGCCTTCCCTCCATGGTGCAGTTTTTAGTTAACGTTGTAACCTAGCTCTGTGGGTGTGAGCAAGTTGCTGAGGGTAGCACAGTCTTAAATATGGTGCTTGTCAGGTACCATTGATACGAAGTCATTTTACCAACAAACAGAGCCAAGACTTGACCCGAGTCTTTCTTACCCCATACCTAACCTGTGCTGCCTCTCTTTACTTTCCTTTCTTTCTTTTAGTTAAGGTATAGTTAATTTACAGTATTGTGTTAATTTCAGGTGAAGAGCAAAGTGATTCAGGTTTATATATATATATATATATATGTTTTCAGATAATTTTCCTTTATAACTTATCACAAGATACTAAATATAATCCTCAGTGCTATGCAGTAAATCCTTGTTGTTTGTCTCATTGTGTATAGTCGTTTGTGTCTATTTTCCCACACCCCTCATGTAGCTCCCCTTCTCTCTCTCCTTTGGTAACCGTACGTTTGTCTTCTATGTCTGTGAGTCTGTTTGTTTTATGTATAGATTGATTTGTGTTATTTTTCAGATTCCGCATATACATAATATGTGATTGGTTCTTCTCTGCCTGACTTCACTTAGTGTAATAATCTCTCAGTTCATCCATGTTGCTGCAAATGGCAGTATTTCATTCTTTTTTATGCCTGAGTAGTAGTCCATTGTGTAAATACTCGGCATCTCCTTAAGCCATTCATCTGTTGGTGAGCACTTTGGTTGTTCCTGTGTCTTGGCTGTTGTAAAAAGTGCTCCTGTGAACATCGGGGTGCCTCTGTCTTTTCCAGATATGTGTGCAGGAGTGGGACTGTGTGTTCTGTGGTAACAGAACCTCCACACTGTTCTCCCTAGCAGCTACACCAGTTTAAATTCCCACCAGCAGTGTAGGAGGGATCGCTTTTCTCCACACACTCTCCAGCATTTGTTATCTGTAGCCTTTTTGATGATATGTGCTGCCTTTCACCTTGCTAGAAAAAGAACCTAAAATGTTAACATTGTACATATCACAGTCCACTAGTATTCATTCAGCAAAAGTTTGTCTAACCTTTATTGAACACTGGGCAGGGAGACAATGAAAAGAATGAAAAACTGGGTTTTCACTGGTGGGTATCAGATGGTAATCCTTTTCTAAGCTGCATGGCCCCCCATGTGTTAACTTATTTCATCGAACCTTCAAGGCCAGGTGATGTCACTTCAGTAGCTATGATACAGTTCTTTCTCCCTTTGCTTTAGATTTGAGTCCTGAGGGTGGTCTCTAAGAACACCTAAAAGATGTGATTTGACAAGCCACCTTGTGCTGTTTGTTGTTGTCGTTCAGTCGCTCAGTCATGTCCGACTCTGCGGCCCGGTGAACTGCAGCATGCCGGGCTTTTCTGTCCTCCTCTGTCTCCCAGAGCTTGCTCAAACTCAAGTCCATTGACTCGGTGACGCCATCCAACCATCTCATCCTCTGTCACCTGCTTCTCCTTTTGCCTTCAGTCTTTCCCAGCATCAGGGTCTTTTCCAGTGAGCTGGCTTTACACATCAGGTGGCCAAAGTATTGGAGCTTCAGCTTCAACATCAGTCCTTCCAGTGAACACCCAGGACTGATTTCCTTTAGGATGGACTGGTTTGATCTTCTTGCATTCCAAGGGACTCTCAAGAATCTTCTCCAGGCCACAGTTTAAAAGCATCAATTCTTTGGTGCTCAGCCTTCTTTATGGTCCAACTCTCACATCCATACATCACTACTGGAAAAACCATAACTTTGGCTATGCACACCTTTGGTGGCAAAGTGATATCTCTCCTTTTTAATAAGCTGTCTTGGTTTATCATAGCTTTCCTTCCAAGGAGCAAGCGTCTTTTAATTTCATGGCTGTAGTCATCATCTGCAGTGATTTTGGAGCCTAAGAAAAGAAAACTCGTTACTATTTCCACTTCTCCCCCTTGTATTTGCCATGAAGTGATGGAACCGGTTGCCATGATCTTAGTTTTTTGCATGTTGAGTTTCAAGCCAGCTCTTTGACTCTCCTCTCTCACCCTCATCAGGAGGCTCTTCAGTCCCTCTTCACCCTCTGCTGTTAGGTAGTGTCATCTGCATGCCTGAGATCACTGATGCTTCTGGCACTCTGTGTACAACATGGCAAATGTTAAATCCACATTCAGCAGCGGCTGGGATCCACTGTTTTAGTCTGTTTTACTGGTCATACCACCAGTTAGTTTTTTATGTAAAAACAAAAGAACAGATAAAGATAGGAAAAGCACCCAAAGGATGCTTTTTTTCCCCTTGTAATATTTTTAAGTTAATCTGATCAGAAACAATGGGGACAGTTTTAGTGGACCCTGTTACTGGTGTAGCAGACTCTGGTTCTGCCCTGAGAGCGTGGGCAGGACAGGCTCCCAAGGGCGCCTGGATCGCAGCCGGCCTGTGTGTTCACTTGCCCAAAGATCATATGACTGACTGGGGATCACGTGACTGAATGTGTACACACACCACACATTCCGTACTCTGTTAAGGGAAATAACAGCGTCTGGAAACCTGTATGCTCGCAGAGACTATATAGCAGAAGTTGGAGGTGCGTTTATTGTTCATTCAGCAGATATTTATAAAAAGAAGGAACCCATGAAGCACACCTCCAGGGCTGACCCTCAGTTGACTGTAGGTTGTTTTTGTCTCTTCCCCTCATGTGTTCTTGACTTGAGCACATCTCATTACCTGGCTTTTGTCCTCTGACCTGTGGTCCACCCCCAGGGTCTGGAGTGCCTCAGGCAGCATTTAGGGTTCTCTCAGGTAGGCATGCAGCCACCTGCTCTAGCAACCTTACTTTTCAAGGCTTTCTCTTTTTTTTAAAGAACCTTCCATCATTTTTCCGTTATTTGGCATAATTTACTCTGTTGTGAAGTAATAAGCAAGGGACATACTTTGAAACATTTCATCCCCCAATTAAAAAAATCACCAGTTTCAACTTTGGGGACAAACAAGGGCCTTTATTTACTGACTCTCAGGTAAATTGGAATTTCACTCTATTCTGAGTGGAGTAACCAGTCAGTTTGTGAGTATATTAGATGTAAAAAAAAAAAAAACCCAGAAAATTAGTGCCTTACTATTACACTACATGTAGTTACTGTCTGAATTAAACTGGGCCTTTTGTCAGTGGAAAAAAAAATCCTCCCTGGTATTAGAATATATGCTAATGAACTTTAATTCTTTCTCAGAGTTGATTTCTGTTTCCTACTCGGTGGTCAGTTATACCGAAGTTGGGGAGGATGGTGTGGCGTAGCTGAGTCGCACGCTGAGACTAGACGCTCTGCCTCTCTCAGGCGTCTTCTGCCGGCGGTGTCACACTCAGCCTGTCCCCTCAGCTTGAGTCTGGTCATTGCCCCTGGAAAGTGAGGTCGGCGGGAAGGGCCGGAGGGCTGGGAAGGGGTGCGCGTGTGTTTCCTGCAATCCTATGCTACCTGGGTCTTCCTCTCTGAGTTTGTCTTATTTTTGTAGTTGATACGGAGAGTCACACCAGGAGTATTAGGAGGGTAGCCCTCTTACTGTCCTGGGAGAAGCCTGGGAAGTGTAGAGAGGGCGTGGGTCCTCATTGGGGTGGCAGCTGGCGGAGTGTGAGTCTCTCAGTTTCCTCGTGTTCCGTTAGTGCTTGCATGCTGGCACTCGCCACCTTTTGCTGGACTTGGGGAGCAGATACTCAGTGCTGTTCGTGGGATTTATCTCGTAGATTTTCTTTAACATAAAACTAGGTTGCTTGCTCTTCAATCTGAGACTAAACCGCCATTTCGTATTTCTTTTTATTTATAAATAATTATGTTTTCAAGTACCAAAGTAATATTTGCTTATCATAGAAAATTTAAGTAGAACCTTGTTTTAAAAAAAGACAAAACCAGAATCATAACCTCACCATCCAGAAGTAAGCACTGTGAGTATTTATTTGTTCAGCCACTTGTCTGTGGGATTTGTATATGTAAGATCCGTAACGAGATGACACTGTGTGGCTCTGTTTTGTTCCTGTCTTGTCTTTGTCTTTACTCTCATGCGTGGCGGGCCTGATATATGTATAGTCAGCGCCAGCTCGGAGCCCGTAGCCTGCCCCTGCCCCTGCCCGTGCTCACAGCCCCCGTCTTGTTTTTCAGTGGACGAGTACGTCGCCATCGCCAAAGAGAAGCACGGATACAACATGGAGCAGGTAACGGCGCGGCTTCGCTGTTGCTAGAAGTGGCTTTGTGGCTCGCCTGTTAGCGTCTCATGCTCTGTGTGGGGCTGCATGGTCTCCTCGCTAGCCGTGCCCAGCGGCTGCTGGCAGTGCCCCAGGGGCTCTGATCACCTGCTACTGCCGGAGATGAGCGGTAGAGAGCCTGGGCCTGGACGGTCAGCAGCAGCTCGTAGTGGGTACTTGGCACAGTGCTTTCTACGTGAATATATGATTCGTTTCTTGTTCCTGTGGTTTCCTGACTCATGTCACACTCAAACCTACTCAGACCTGTTTTAATTGTTTTGAATCATTTTTCAGGTTGTAAAATTTCACTCAGGTTTTAAGAATTGCTCAGAGCCAATTAATGAGAAATCCACAATGTTAATTTTTCTCCAGAAACATGATATCTTATTTCAGCCTTATTTTTAGTTACAGTTTTTTTCAGATTGTCACCTTAAGTTGGATTAATACTTTCCTTTGTATTGATCTAGATTTTACAGCCTGTGAATAATTTTTTTTCATTTACCCTTATGCCCAAGGATACCACTAATTTTGGTTGCATAGACGTGGACCCTTTCTTTCTGCCATGGCCTCGCTTCTGGTTATTTTACCTGGTAGAGAACTGTTAGGGAAGCCAGTTACAAGAAGGTAGTTCCAGAATCTTTCAAAGCAAGAAATGTATGTCTCTTTCTCCAAAACCTGCTCTTGAACCTCACAAAGCTGCTTAGAAAATCATTAATTTTTCATTTTGTTTAGAAAGTGTAACTATTATTGGGGGACTGCTAAGTGCACTTGTATGAAATTTGTGAGGATTTTGGTCTCCCAAATTATGATTGTTTCCACTTTAAAATAGAATTACGGGAGTTTTCTTTAAAAAGTATTCCTGAATTCTCTTGTTTCTACTTTGTTCCTTACTCATTTGTATTTTTTTTTTCCTTTCTGAGCTGAAACCCCAAACTCTTTATGTTTGAATTTTTTGGCCAAAGAAAATCAGTGGTGTGCTCTTTAAGTCGCCTTCTCTTTCATGTCCACTGGCACTAGAGTGCAGGTTCCAGAGCCCACCGCTTCTGCCATTGTCCACGGTGATCATCAGCAAATTACTGGGTTTCTCAGGCCCCTGTATTCCAATTTGAGTCATGAGAAGAGGGGGGCTTACCTTGTAGGGCCTGAGATGAACAAGTTAGTACACAGAGGGGCACGCAGCAGCAGTGTCCATGAGTTCCCATGTGTGTTTGTCGGGGTGTAAAATATGCTCCCTTCTGCCAGCCTCATTCCCGTGATGTTTTAGTCACATTGTTGGTCTAAAAATTTCACTGATACTATTTTTCTAGGCTCTTGGGATGCTCTTTTGGCATAAGCATAATATTGAAAAATCATTGGCTGATTTGCCCAACTTTACCCCCTTCCCAGATGAGTGGACTGTGGAAGATAAAGTCTTGTTTGAGCAAGCCTTTAGTTTTCACGGGAAAACTTTTCATAGAATCCAACAAATGGTGAGTAGGTGAGGGCACTGTGTGTGCGCCAGCCCCCCTTCCCCTCCAGCGCCCCAGGAGGGCTGTCCTCCTCCAGTGTAAACGTCCTGTGTTTAGTGCAGCGGGAGCTGCTGGGTGGGCGACGTGCCCCAGCCCCAGCCCAGCTCTCGGGGTAGGACTGCCCAGAGTGTCCTGAGAGAAAGGGTCTCTGATGGTGCGTGGGTGAGGTGCGGCGTCGGGGGCCCTGTCTCCCTGAGGAGTTCTTCTTATCTCTCACATTTTAGAATGGTATTTGGTGGACTCCTGCCATGAACGCTGACTGATGGTCACGTTAGTGCTAAAATGAATTCCTTAAAAAACAACCTAGAAGTTATGTTAGAAGCTTCAGCTGTGTGAAAACCCTGATTCATCTTAAAGTGACTCCAGTCTTTCATGGGCCAAGTTTCACTTGCAGTCAAAACTTCAGTCATTTGAAACTGTATCGATGGAGGGTTATTCTATGAATTCGGAGAAAAATGACTGTGACTTATAACATTTCTGAATATGTGAGCGTGATCCTTATGAAGTATATGTACACACATTTGATCTTTAAAGATTAAATCTGAAGCAGCTCTTCTCTTCCGTCCAGCTTCCTGATAAATCTATAGCAAGTCTGGTGAAGTTCTACTACTCTTGGAAGAAGACAAGGACTAAAACCAGCGTGATGGACCGCCACGCTCGGAGACAGAAGCGTGAGCGGGAGGAGAGGTCAGTAGGCGCAGGCGGTGCCCCAGCCCTCCAGGGCGCTCTGCCGGCCCTGGCGTCTCTAGGAGCAGGTGGACACAGAGGAGAGGGAGGGGGCCGGTCTCCCCAGGGCCTCAGAGTGGGTCCAAAGCGTACACAGAGGAGCTGCGCTCAGGGTGTTGCCTTCTGAAGGCATCTTTCCTCAGCGCTCTGCAGCCACCGTGAGTGAACTTCCCCACACGTTCTTCTCTTCCCCTTAGGGGTGTCTCCTCTAGCAAGAAGGAATCTCTTACTTCTGGGGTTGAAATTTACTCATGTACTTCTGCGGGATTCAGCTGACATGTTTTTATGTCTGATTTGTTAAACATCTGCAGTTTAGATTTCCTTCCTCCCTTTCTCGACCATCTGTTCTGTATATGTGGGCGAGAGCGCGGGTAGGGGATCCTTTTATGACTTCTCTTTTTTATTTTAATTTTATTTATTTTTCCCTTTATTTTTATCAGTTGGAGGCTAATTACTTTACAATATTGTATGGTTTTTGCCATACATTGACATGAATCAGCCCTGGATTTACATGTGTTCCCCATCCTGAACCCCCCTCCCACCTCCCTGTGACTTCTTTATAAGGAGCTTAGTTTTAAGGACGGCTCAGGGTGCGGGACACACCTCAGACACCGCACCCTCAGCCTTACGTACAGCAGAGGTGTGGATGCAGCCTGTGCTTGCCCACGGAAGTGGGTTCTGCTCTCAGTGAGAGGCCTGCTAGTGGGGTCCATGTACACATTCCCAAGCCTCTGTCTCCTCAGGTCTGAAGACAAGACACAGAATGGGTTTTGTGTTAGTGGGAATATAGGTGGCTTTTAAAAATTATGTTTTCTATAATATATTACTTTTATAAATTAACAATGCAAAAATAAAATGAAGGAATAAAATAAACTCTATGATCTTCATGGCCTTGTCTCAGGAGAGTGTTTTATGATTTCAAATGAAAGGAATGACATGTGGGGACAAGTCGATAATTGGGTGTCACTTCTGGAGAATTCTAAGGTCTGGGCACAAGTATAAAATGAGAGCAATGTGAAGAACATCTGCAGAGCTCTTTCCAGCTGTAAGATTCTGTGAAATTGTTGACCTTGACAGTCTGCATATTTTTTGGTCTGTATCACATGTAACTAGTGGGTCTATTTATGGATCAGTACTCTCTGTAACCAAAGAAAAGGAGCAAACTATTGAATTTGTTTTTAGTGTTACAGCAACTTTTGATTAACATTTTTTGTTTTTATTATACCTTAGGCTTAATTCACTCTTTGTGAACTTAATCTATTACTACAAACAGGTGCAGCTGAAATCAGAATTAAATCTAATAAAGAAAGATTGGGGTTGTCATCCTTGAGGGTGGAACCGTAACGGTTTGGCGGACATGCCCGGGCTCTCACTTTGCGTCCGCCTTGGGGCGCTCCATCTGCCCTGGGCACCGGCGCCACCGTCAGGAAGCAGACGGCTGGGGGGGGCACGGGCCCCGGAAGACCCCAGGAGACGGCTGACTGTCTGGCGGGACCTGCCTGGGAAGGGAATGGCAGGGCTGGGGAGAGTCCCCTCCGCCCCAGCCCTCTCTGCTCTCAGCACCTTCCTCAGCCAGAACTGCTGACAGTGTGGGCCTGGGCAAGGGAGACGAGGACGGGGTGCCAGTGGGCGTCCCCCCGGAGCAGGCCCCTGAGACAAGGGGCGCTAACACTGGCAGCCCTTAGTGCTGTGCCGCCAGCCCCGCTCAGCTGGCCTGGCTGCGGGCAGACAAGCCAGGCGTCTGGCCTCTGGGAACCTTCGTGCTCCTTGTTTTGTAAAGCTCCTACCTGCCGCAGAGCTTTTCTTTTTTTTTTTTAATACTTCATGGAAGAATATAAACAAAAGCATTTGAAGTTCCATATCAGTGTGAGCGTTCTTTTTGAAGTTCACTTTGAGTATCTCACGCCACCAGAAACCTTCTCCAATTCTCAGAATTTTGTAGCTGTGGGTACACAGAGGGGACATGAGAATGAGTTTTTACTTGTGGGTGAATTTATTAATATCATGAGCCTGTATTCTTGAATAATTTCTCAGTTATATCTAATGATCATGTCCTGGTTCTCTACTAGATAACTAAGGAGAATTAAAGTCTTAAATTTGATATTTTTAGTTGAGAGAAAACACTTTACAAATGTAAAGTGACAATGTTCTAAGCTTGGTTTGGGAGCTAGAAACCTATTTCAATAGCTTTTTTAATGATTTAGACTAAAAGAACTATGGAGTTGGTATTTGAATTGTAAAAACATTTTTCTCAACATTCTGAAAACATATACTAATTTTGTATTAAATCAATTTATTGCTTATATTTGTATATTAAATAGAAGTAGCACAAAATAATCTTTCAGTAACTTGTTTTTGTCTTCCAGTGAGGATGAACTGGAAGAAACAAATGGAAATAACCCCATTGACATGGAGATTGACCAAAACAAGGAAAGCAAAAAGGAGGTATTTTTCCCCCTATTATTATTAAGACAAACAAATTTCATTTACTAGTTTCAAAGTAAAGCATTCTTTTTCCTTAGTCTACTTAATATATTAAGTGCCATGTAGGAGACATCCCCAGTGGCTTAGACAGTAAAAGCGTCTGCCTACAATGCGGGAGACCCAGGTTTGATCCCTGAGTTGGGAAGATCCCCTGGAGAAGGAAATGGCACCCCACTCCAGTGTTCTTGCTTGGAAAATCCCTTGGACAGAGGAGCCTGGCGGGCTACAGTCCATGGGGTCACAAAGAGTTGGACATGGCTGAGCAACTTCACTTTCAGGAGACATCATGGTATGCATGAGTGTGTATGTATATATTAACCTTGCTTTATAGAACTTAAGAGTTTTGTTTGCCAAGAAATATAAGAAGAAAGCCTTAAAGGGGAAAGTGGCACTAATGAGAGGTTTCTGTAGGGAAGCAGCCCTCACTGCCCTCTTTGCTGGGTGCTCGCTCAGCAGGTCAGGAAGGGGCCTCTTGCCCTCCTCTCAGCCCTGGGCTCCTTCCTCGTGTGGGCGCCCAGGCCTGTGCCCTCTGGGTCATGGAGAAGCTTTAATTGCTCATGTTTTAAAAACCATGATGCCAGAGGTTTTTAGTCTCTCGATTCAAGAGGCCCACAAACCCCTACAATTATATATGACTTTGGGGGATATATTTATAGCATTTATTTTTTATAAACTGTTCACTGAGAACAATGGGGTGTCTGGGTGATCTTAGCCTTTGAAATGGAGGTGATAAACTTGAATTATTTTGATGATTCATAACTGAATAAAGCACACATAGGGTCCCCGAGGACCCTCTGAGGACACCAGGCCTTGTCACCGTGGCCCAGTGGGAACCCCACAATACAGACCTGCCTGCAGGTGGTCCTTGATGCGGCCCCCACACCTGGGCAGAGGTCCCAAGCCCCCTGGTGTCTGTCTGCTGGAGTCCCATTCAGGCTGGAGTGTGGAATCCCAGCGTGGGTATTACTTGTACATGTGTTTAAATAAGGGTCTGTAGTTTCATTAAAATCTAAAAGGTTCTCTGTCTCAGAAAGTACTGAAGTATGAAAAAAATGAAGAGAGTCTAGACCTACCTAAACTAAAAATACACCAGTAATAAATTCTTTTTTACAGATATGTAGGAAATACAGCTAAACAAAAGGGAAAAAATGAAAATAATTTGTAATATCATCACCCTTTATCAGGGCTTCCGGATGGCTCAGCAGTAAAGAAGCCCCCTGCCAATGCAGGAGTGAAAGTGAAAGTCGCTCAGGCTTGTCTGACTCTTTGCGACCCCACGGACTATACAGTCCACGGAATTCTGCAGGCCAGAACACTGGAGTGGGTAGCCTTTTTCTTCTCCAGGGGATCTTCCCAACCCAGGGATCAAACCCAGGTCTCCAGCATTGCAGGCAGATTCTTTACCAGCTGAGCCACGAGGGAAGCCCAAGAATACTGGAGTGGGTAGCCTTTCCCTTCTCCAGTGGATCTTCCTGACCCAGGAATCTGACCCAGGGTCTCCTACACCACAGGCAGATTCTTACCAGCTGAGTCACCAGGAAAACCTGCCAGTGCAGGAGGCATGGGTTTAATCCCTGGGTCAGGGAGATTCCCTGGAGGAGGAAATGGCAACCCACTCCAGTATTCTTGCCTAGAGAATCCCATGGACAGAGGAGCCTGGTGGGCTACAGTCCATGGGGATACAGAGAGTCAGACACGACTGAAGTGACTGAGCATGCCCATTATCACTGTTAACATTTTGGTGACTCTTCCCAGATGACCTCCTTTGTAAAATATATATGTGTGCCTGCTCAGTCATTTCAGTCATGTCCGACTCTTTGCCACCCTGTGGACTATAGCCTGCCAGGCTTCTCTGTCCATGGATTCTCCAAGCAAGAATACTAAAGTGGGTTGTTGTGCCATATATATAGTTCCCTGTGCTATATAGTAGGACCATATTTTTGCATTAAATATATAGTAGCTCGCCTCTGCTAGTCCTAAACTCCCAATCCAACCTCCTCTCCCCTCAGCAACCACAAGTCTGTTCTGTATGTGATTCTGTCTGTTTCATAGATAAGGTCATTTGTGTTCTATTTTAGATTCCACATATAAATGAAATTGTGTGATACTTGTCTTTCTCTGTGTTGCTTCACTTAATATGATATTCTCTCGTTGCATTCCTGTTGTGGCAGATAGCATTGTTTCCTTCTTATGGCTGAGTAATTGTCTTCTTATGGCTGAATAATTGTCTTCCGCTCTTCCCCAGTAGCATGTTGGACACCTTCCAACCTGCGGGGGTCTCATCTTTCGGTGTCATATCTTTTTGCCTTTTTATACAGTTCATGAGGTTCTCCTGGCTAGTATGCTGAGCTGGTGGTGGTTTGCCATTCCCTCCTCCAGTGGATCACATTTTGTCAGAACTCTCTGCTATGACCTGTCCGTCTTGGGTGGCCCTACACAGCATGGCTTGTAGCTTCACTGAGTTACACAAGCCCTTCACCATGATAAGGCAGTGATTCCTGTATATATGTACCACATCTTTTTTTATCCATTCATCTTGTCAGCGGACACTTGGGTTGTCTCCATGTCTTGTCTATTGTGAACAGTGCTACTGTGAACAGAGGGATGCATGTATCTTTCGAATTACAGATTTGCCCTTATATATTCCCAGGAGTGGGATCACTGGATCATGTGGCAACACTGTTTTTAGGTTCTTGAGGAATGTCATTGCTAAACCTGGATGTGTTTTTACCTCAAATATGTTTGTATGCATAGCAGTATGTTTGTTATTCTATCATACAAATCTTTTATACTTGAGTTAATTATACAGATTTTTAAGTCTTTTTCCCTATAATTAATGCTGAAATCTGGTATCATAGCTACATATTTGTGCACTTAATTTTTTCCATTAGAATTAATTTCTGGAAGTTGAATTACTGAGTCAGAATGTTCTAGATATATTCTTAAGGCTTCTTTTGGCATAGTATATTATTATCAGATAGGAAACTGGTCATAGCTTCTGGATGGCACTCTTACCAGTGGTGTATATGAGTGCCCAGATCATTTTAAGGATTAGTTAAATTACATTGTTTGCAAAATAAAATTGAACTTGCAGTTATTAATAAGCTTTGTTTTTGATGCATTGTTATTTATTAGGTCTTCAGTGGAACATTGTAAATGAAAGAGAAGAGGCTTGGTTTTATATTAATTTCCATAATTCTTATTTATATAGCACAGTTTCTAACTTGAAAATAAAAATGGTTAGTTTCTTAGCGTGCTAAAATGTATGAAAACAGACTTGGTCAGTAGGTGATCTGTACTGACCAGCACTGTGCTAGTATAGAGTGTAGACCATTGCTGACTCAGGTTTTTGTGTGCTGTTTATCACCACTTGTTTGAGAGTTTATTGCTATCATCATAGTCTGCATGGTCTTTTTATCTGTCTTAACAAGAGAAGCAACAAGCTTGAATGTATTTTCAGCTTTGCCAGCCAGATTATAATTAGTTAGCCTAAACTTCTTGTTAAGATGGTTACCAATAAGATGTTATCCTTTCCTTGCCAAGATGTGAGTGCATTTCATTTCCAACGGTTTTGGTTTTAGAAAGAGCGTTTTTAAAAATAAGCAGCAGTCACACATTTCTAAATAACAGGCTATAGTTTTTGAAGCAGGTTACATGCTGTGAAAAGTGTGTCATTCCAAAAAAGGGGTATATAAACAAGTTTCATATTGAAGTTTTTATTTTTATAACCTTCTATAAAGATTTAAGGAATTTAAATGGATCCTTATACATGTGCTGAATCATTTTTTTTTTCTTTCTGTGGCCATGTCTGTCTACATTGCTAGGGACTGTTAGGATGAAATCATTCTTTATTCATATATACACAGCTCACCAGAAGGGAGCACAGGTTATTTCTTTGCCTCTATTCCTCCCAGAAGCTGGGAAGCTGGGAATGCTTCTTGTCAGAGGTTTATAGAATAAAAATGTGTCTGTAAAGAAAGGCAGTGGAGTCCACTTTGAGTTGTTTATTTAACTAGTGTTCTTTGTCTGTTAACTGTGCTTTAGAATTTGTGGGTGGTTATTTTGGTGTGGCATGGTATTTGTCTTAGATTGTTTTGAGCCATGTTAAAATATGCTTATTGCTATTCATTTGGCATTTTAACTTTTTCAGTTATCATTTATCAAATATGTGTACCATGCAGGTGCCCCCTACTGAGACGATTCCTCAGGTCAAAAAGGAAAAACACAGTACTCAAGCTAAAAACAGAGCGAAAAGGAAACCTCCAAAAGGGATGTTTCTTTCCCAAGAAGACGTGGAGGCTGTTTCTGCCAATGCCACTGCTGCTACCACGGTGCTGAGACAGCTGGACCTGGAGCTGGTGTCAATCAAACGACAGGTGCTGTGCACCCCGTCCTGGCGAGCAGTGCCCTGCGCTGCAGCCGCGCTCTCGCTGCTCACTCGCTTCACAGATCTCGGGGGCGTTCTGGTTCTAAGGAATTGGACAGAGGCTCTTAAGCCTGTTGATTTTTTTTTTCTCCTAACTTAACCATGAAATTGAAATTTTACATGTCCATATCTATCTAGATACAGATCTCAGTGATTTTCATAACATGAACACACCCACGTTGCCTCTGTCTGGTCAAGACCTGGAACGTGGTCTCCGGCACCCCATTCATCTCCCCTTAGTCCCCGCTCCTGTTTTACTGAGTTTGGGTTGTCTGCCCTTGTCGGCTGTTAACACGGGATACAGATAGGAACGTGGCTTATGTGCCTCTTGGTGCGTTGTGTGTGTGTGCTTGTTGGAGACACCTCTCAGGGTGCAGTTGCCAGCTTGTTGAGCGTGCACCCGTCCGGCACTAGAGCGCTGTCTCCCAGGCTGATTGTGCCACTGTGTGAGTGTTGGCTGCACCACTGCAGGATTTCCTGATCATAGCACAGCTGACTTTTGGGGCCAGATAACTCTTCTTGTGGGGAGTTGTTCTGTGTCTTGCAGGACATTAGAAGCAGCTTTGGCTTCCACCCACTGGACACCAGCAGCGCCTCCCCCCACCGCTCTGTTATGACCACATTGTGGAGTGACGGGGCTGGCAGGGGGTTGCCTCACGTTCCCATTTGGAGGCCTGCCTTTTCACTCACTCAGTGGTATCTTTTTTTTTCCCCCTTTAGTATTTGTTTATTTGGCTGCACCTGCACCAGCTCTTAGTTGTGGCATGCGAATTCTTAGGTGCGGCTGTGAGATCTAGTTCCCTTACCAGGGGTCGAACCTGGACCTCCTGCATTGAGGGTGCAGAGGCTTAGCCACTGGACTGCCCCCAGTCTCTCCTAGTGGTGTCTTTCATGAACTGAGGTGGTCCAGTTTCTTGTCCTGTCTTGTGTGGTGGGAGCTCTCAGGTTCTGGTAGGAACCCTTCCTGAGGTCATGAGGCTCGTGTTACAAGCTTTGTTTTGCCTTTTGATCTTCAGTTCACCTGGCGTGTTTTTCTTTGTTGTTACGTGTAGCGTTGTTTTTTTTTTTTCACATGAATATCTAGTTTACCAAGTGCTGTTCATTAAAAGACTGCCCTCTTCCTGTCAGAAGGCAGTGGGACCTTTGTTTTAAATCTAGTGTCCATTGTGTGTATGGGTCGCGAATGGAGCTCTGTTTGTCCTTTCTTCACCAGCACCACGTGGTCCTGACAACACAGGTTATAAGTGGCGCTTCGTGGTAGGGGAGTCTTCCAACGTTGTCGTGGATCCCTGCCCTTGTGTTTCACCTTCTCAATTTCCAGAAAAGTAACTCTACTAGAGTTTTGATTGGGATGGTGTTGAATCTATAGATCAAGATAGAGAGTTAACATCTTCTCACCCAGGAACACGATTTGTCCCTGCACTTCTGTGATCTTGTTTCTTCCAGAATTTTGTGGTTCTTGATGGGAACAAGTCTTCGGTTTCCTTCATTAGAGTTACTCCTACATGTTTGGTACTTTTTTGGTGCTCTTGTAAAGAATAGTGCTTCTAAAATGAATCCTTTCCTGATTATTTGTGCCTCGTGTGGGAAATGACTCATCCTTTTGGTCTGATTTTGCATAGAAGTCAAACTGAAAAGTCAGCCGAGTGGCCCAGTGTTGTCCTTGCCTTAGTCATCTCCCCCCACCCCCACCCTGACTTCAAGGTGAACTGTGGACTGGCAGTTCTCGATGCTTGGACGAGATGAGAAGAGCAGGGCAGCCTGCTCTATGGCCCGTCTGTCCTCTGGTGCAGGAGGTGCACAACCCAGGACCGAGCCAGCCCCACAGACTCATGGGCTTGGCCGTCTGTCCCAGCTGCTGGCAGAGCTGTATTCTCATCTTAGGAGAATCAGTTAATCTTTCTGGGCCTCTTCTCAAACAAGGAGATTCATCCTTGTCTGCCTGATGGTACAGGATGCATGAGGGCTTGGCACGCTGCGTGTGTGGGGGGAGGGCTCTCCGGTTAGGGCTGGGGCTCCCCTCTGCGTTTCATCTCCCTCTCCCGGGGCTTCAGGCCCGCAGCCAGGTGAGTGTCTGATGCTGGCTGTGCAATATCAACATGGAAAAGGGATGAGGCCCTTTTGCACAGAGCTGTTAGTGACTCTGTTGTCTGGTAGATAGAGAGCCTTCAGTTTTCAGAGCCAGGATCAAGAGCAGGAATGTTTTATTTGAAGGTAGCTGCCCAGAGTTGACATTACGAAAGAGTGAATTCTCAGAGTCTTCAGTTACTGGGAGGTGAGGCTGGTGGTTTGCCGTCTGCAGCCTTTAGCTCTCCTGCCAGCTGCTTTCCTGGACATCCATGGCAGTCAGTTACACAGTGGGCCTTGTGTTCTGGGCGCCCCCACGTCTGGTCGTGTATCAGGGACACATTCATCCAATGGTAACAGAAAACGTGACTAACAGTGGCTCAAACGGTGAGCTGTTTGGTTTTTTTCTTTTTTTAAAATAGCAAGAAATTCCAACGTCAGTGGCTGCTGATTAGTTCCTCTGTTCAGCGCTGCCCTCGGAGGCCCCAGATTCTTTCAGAGTTCCCTGCATCCTTAGCTTCTAGGGTTTTCATCTTGCTTGTGGCCTCATGCTGGATGCTGCAGAAAGCCATTTTGTCACCTTTGTGTCTGCATTCAGGGCAGTAAGAAGAAGGGGGAAGCTGAGGTAACCCTTCTGTCCCTTTCAGCAGGAAAAGCTCTTGCCTCCCCAGAACCTCCTAGACGTTCTATGTGCCAGGGCTCTGCAGCCCTAGATCTCCAAGGAGATCCTCATTCGCTGTCAAAGATACAAGTGAGACGGGGACTGGGGACAGGTTAGCCAACAGACACTGCCTGTTGCATCAGGACTTGCTGGGTGGAGGGAATGAAAAGGTCTGACGTTAGAGAAGAATCACCCAATAAAGCAGGAAAAAGAAGGTTATGTTCAGCCAGGAGCCCTTGGTAAAACACCAAGCCAAGTGGACTGCTTTGTTTGGTTCTTTTTTCCATGCTGATTACTTTCTTATCCTATGTCTTAACCCAGCTGGTTGCCACTCTGGCTTCCTTTCCATTTGGCATAATTCTGTCAACTAACCCCTATTCTTACACTGATTAGTAAACACAAATGATTAGAAGGCCTGTAGGTAAATGAGAATATTGAGCTAACTTTTAGTTCAGAACTTGTGGATATTTTATCTTGTAGCCACTCATTTAATGTCTATGCTTTTTTATCAAAAACACTGACTTTAGAAACTGCATATGTTACTTAAACAGATTGGTCTCCTTGGAAGGTGCATGTCACTTAATCCCAGTGCAATATAGATAGATAGATCTCATGCACTCTCTCAGCTTTGTATAATATATTATAAACAACCAGCTAGAATGAATAGAGTAACTGGAGTGCCTGAGGAGAGGGCGAAACATGGGGTATTTTAGACCCCTGACTTGAGAATTTGCTCATTGCATGTTGGAAGTTTCTAGGCCTCATTTTCAGAATTCAGGGAACATAATCTCAGTGCCTTGCAGTATTTTGTGGGTTGCTGGTAACTGCAAGGTCTGAGAAGAATCTAAGATTGTGCTCGTTATTATCAGAGAGTGTTCTATTAAGTAATGCTGGTCTGAGAGCTTGGGATTACTTATTCTGAGTAAGTTTCAGATATTTTCTTCTGATTTATACCTTTTCAAAATAAACTAAAGCAAATCTCAGTAAAGCACAGTCAGAGTTTATGGTTTTTACTGTAGAGTAAATTTTGTGCATGTTTCCAGTATTTTTCTTTTCAGTTGCTTTTGTGTTCTGATGTGGCATTGTTATCAAAAGATTCGGAGTGGGCTGCATGTCTGGTAGACTTTGAGGCTCTTACTAAAGGCAGACAGGGTCGGCTCTGGTCTGTAGGAGTGCTGGTCTTATTTACTTGCCTGCTGGTCCCATAGCATCAAAAAATCTTTCCTGTACCCCTGCCCCCTGCCTGAAGCCTTTAAACCTTTGAGAAGTAAAACACAGAAGGAAAGGATCTGTGAAACAGGCAATTGATGAAATGTAAGTAGTTGAAAGTGGGATTTTTTAAAATTGTATAAGTATGAAAAGTTTTTAGAGAGACAAGTATTAGAAGTGCACATGTGACAGTATCTCCACTCATCTCCCACCTCTTCCCTGGCTCTGAGAGTGCTGGCTTTTCTTCATTTGCCTAGGGCAATTTCTGTTCACAAAATGTTTTTGATGTTTCCCTTGGGAAAATGAACTTGTTCCTCTGCTTGCTTATTTACTCAAGTGATATTCCAGAATGAAAGTGCTAGGGCCAGAGTTCGCCCGGTGCTTGGCACAGAAATTCCCCTCTGCCTAGAGTGGAGTGAGAAGGGCCCCATCTGTGACCCAGCTTGCTCAGGAGTCTGAGCAGAATTAAGGAGCATCCCTGGATTGATGCAGTGGTTTGTCTGTTGTGTCTTTCTTTTGATTAGGCAAGCTCAGTGAAAGATTAGGTCCACTGAATCAAAGCAAGAATGTGGAAAAAATAATTTGTGAGAAAATGAAGAAATTACAGTTGCTCAAAATTAGGCTCGTGGAAAAATAGCATTTTCCCCCCCTCCCCATTAAAGAAGTCTGAAAGGTGGGCTTCTGCCTTCACCCTGCCTGCTCTGTGCCTCAGCTCCATTCTCAGTGGTGGGGGCCCAGGCGCTTTGTTTGGTGTCAGACTCAGGTTGTGTCTTCTGTTGCCCAGGTTAACGAGCTGTTGGATTAGGATTGCGTGTGCAGGAACCTTACCACCATCCCTTTCTTATTTGTTCCTTGTCTGTTGCCCTCAGCAAGTTAATTAAAACATCTATTAATAGTTAGCTGCTCTCAAAGGATGCAATAGGGACCTTGTATTTGGGGCTGTCGTATAGACTAGGAACTTCTTTCCTCTTCGTTTTTTGTTTCTTTTAACTTTCGTAGTTTTGTTTTCTTTTCATACCTTTATAAAAGTCTTTCATTTTTAAAACGAGAATCTTGTTTCTCTTAGATTCAGAATATTAAACAGACGAACAGTGCTCTAAAAGAAAAACTTGACGGTGGAATAGAACCATACCGACTTCCAGAGGTAAGATTATGTAAATATCATCTTTGAAGTTACACCCGAGTTTATCTGTTTAAGAATTTACTTGTGTCTCCAGTACATATCTCCTAGAAGGAAGGGTATAAACATCATTTATTATAACCCTAGTTGATGTTAATGTTCTAATAGAAGATTGATTAATCCTCATAAGGACATGCTTGTGCCTAAATGTAGTATGCTAACAGGACTCATTTGGATGTCCAGGTCATCCAGAAATGCAACGCCCGCTGGACCACAGAAGAGCAACTGCTCGCTGTACAAGGTAGGAAGCTCTGCTTATAGACAGGGAGCTTAGGCAGGGCAGTCGCCCCGGCCTGCTCCCAGCACATCGCTCCCCTTTAACAGGCTCCTCTGAGCTTACATCCTTCTAGCGGACATCATATTAGCTGAATTTCTGCATTCCCTTTGGGCTTTGCTTTTTTCCTTTCCCATGTCTCACAAGATGTAAAAATTAATCTGGAAGTCTCGGTGTCTAAAGGCATATTTCATTTTAGCAGCTGCTTGTTTGGTTCTGAGTAGTCAGAAAGGGCAGATTGAAGGTTAGGTCTGTAAGGTTGGAGGTGTTCTAGTCCTGGGACCCTGGAAAGGCCAGTGTGGAGTGTCCACAGCACAGGATAGCTGCTGGGTGACCTCAGTCATACCATGTGGTGTGGTGAGAAGGTGCAGACCCTACATGACAGGTCTTGCAGACTGTGACTGATCTTGCACATGGACCGTGTGGCCGGCCTTGCTCGGGGCCCATGTGACCGCTCTCACTCACGGACCATGTGACTGCTCTTGCTCGCGGCCTGTGTGACCAGTCTCGCTCATGGACCGGTCTTGCTCACGGACCATGTGACCGGTGTTGCTCGCGGACCATGTGACTGATCTTGCACGTGGACCGTGTGACTGGTCTTGCACGCGGCCCGTGTGACCGGTCTCACTCGTGGACTGCCGTGCTGCTCGTCCAGTTGGTTTCTACGCTAAGATAGTGTCTGCTGTTAGGAGCCCCCGTGCTGCCTTATCTGGACCAGGGGTGAGTCTCAAGTGTGTGTGTGAGTGTGTGTTGTATTGTTTTTCTCTTGTATTGAAAAAGACACTTTCTTCCATCCTTAGCCATCAGGAAATACGGCCGAGATTTCCAGGCCATCTCAGATGTGATTGGGAACAAATCAGTGGTGCAAGTGAAAAACTTTTTTGTAAATTATCGACGCCGCTTCAACATAGATGAAGTTTTACAAGAATGGGAGGCAGAGCACGGGAAAGAAGAGAATGGTCCCAGTAACCAGAAACCTGTCAAGTCCCCAGACAGCTCCATCAAGATGCCTGAGGAGGACGACGAGGTGAGTCTGAAGCAGCTGGTCTCTGCAGGATTCATGCTTGACTTCCAGTTACTTTCTTCACTGATGATCTTTTCCAGCTGTAGAAGTAGATTTAGGCTTCAGCTGTGTCAGTAATGACTCTCACCCATAAATGCTGTAATCTATGTTGACTTTAGTCACTTCTTGGTCACTGTGTACGTTATTCATGTTTTAACTCCTGGACAAATTCTTAAGTCCACCCTACTTTCTCTAGCCACAGAATATTTCACATGATCAGTATTTCCTTAAATACAGTAACCACTTGGCCCTAAGACAGTAAGTTAGAAGTGCCTTGAGGATCAGTCGTGTGAAGTGTATGTCATCCCCTGTGAGGTGTGTGAGCTCACAGGGGCGTCTGCAGGCTCCTGGTGTGTCTCTGCTGCCACACCTCCAGCCTGGCTGCTGATGGGGGCCACCGGCTAAAGGACTGATAGGGACAAGTCTAGGTCCTGGGTTGCCTGGCATTTCCAGAGTGGAACTGACCCTCCTGTGGCCTCCTGGGTGGTGGCACTGAGTCTGCTGGCCCAGCAGGCAGAGATTGAGGGGAGATTGCTGAGGCTGCAGGGGCCGTCTGCTGCCCGCCTACTTCCTGCATGCTCACCCTTCCCCACAGACAGTGCCTAGGGCTAGGGGATGGGAGTGCACGACATCCGCTTTACTTTTTCACGTTCACTGGCATAGTAGGCTACCCTGGTGGCTCAGCTGGTAAAGAATCCGCCTGCAATGCAGGAGACCTGGGTTCGATTCCTGGGTTGGGAAGATCCACTGGAGAAGGGATATGCTACCCGCTCCAGTATTCTTGGGCTTCCCTTGTGGCTCAACTGGTAAAGAATCCACCTGCAATGTGGGAGACATGGGTTTGATCCCTGGGTTGGGAAGATCGCCAGAGAAGGGAAAGGCCACCCACTCCAGTATTCTGGCCTGGAGAATTCTAATGTGAGGATTAATTTACTCATCACTTTACCATCAAAATCTTCCCCAATGAGGCAGGAAGGACTTGAAGTTACTTCTTCTGTGTTGTTCTGTGATTCTTTGTTCCCAGAACCTGGCTGCAGAACTTGGAGGCCCCCAGCCTGTGTGCGCATGAGCCTGTGAGGAGGGTGCCCTGAGAGCACAGCTCCGCCAGCCACCCCCCAACCCCCGCGTCCATGTACCAGTTTGAGAAAGGGCCTTGAGGCATCTACACCTGTCAGAAGACACAGTTTTAAAAGCATGCTAATTTTATTAGACTGTTTAGATTTTGCTGCCAGAAAATATTTGCAGTTGTGTGCACAGTCTCGAGTACTGGCAGTGTAAGTGGTTCCTCGACTCACACCCAGCCCAGCCTGCCCACGAACAGGACAGCACAGGAGCAAAAGATGTGTTTTCATCTTGGGGCAGTGACTTTGTCTGGCAGCTAGTTGCCCTTTTAACAACAGATTACCTTCCCTGAAGTCCTGGACTCAGTTCAGGAAGCATTGAGAACATGAGGATTACTGGGGAAGGGCCATTAGAACTTGGAGAATGAAAGCTTTCTTCCAGATCTGTTTTCTGACTTAAGGCTCATGAAGCAGAAATGAGAGGAAGCTCAGATCTCTTCCCTTTGCAGATTTCATCATAGCCGGCCCCAACAGAGCTAGCATGAAAAATGTGATCGCAGGTTGAGGACCCAGAGTCGTCGTCATTCATGGTCCGTTGATGTGCTTAATCTGTCAGCTGACGTTTCCTCCTGCCCTGCTAGCTCAGAAGGCCTGTCCTTCCTTTTCTTTAGTCCCTTTCTTCTTATGCTTCTTAAGGCACTGGGCCTCCTGCTTTGCCACCCTGGTTTTCCAGTCTCTGTATGTTAGCCCGCAGAAGGAAATTAATCTTTAAGGACCAGCTGCTTCTCTGTGTCCACCAAGGGCCTAAGGGAACTGGCTAATTGTCTGATCAGTGCTCAGAACTTAGTGTGCTTGTAATTTCTCCATTTCTGCGGAGTCCAGCAGCTAAGAAAGATGTCTGCTGGTGTCCAGCCCGCCCGTGGGTCTTAACCTGTTTATGCAGTGCAGACAGATTTGAAAAGTTCATGGCTGTCTGTCAGCTATGGGCTTTCTTCCTTTGGAGCTGAGGAGGCAGAGTAGCCTACGAGGGTTGAGCATGTGAGACTCAGGGTTCTCTGGGGAGGGGCGGGCACAGATGGAGTCTGGGGAGGTGTCGGAAAGGCATGGAATGACACGAAGGTGACTGGTTTGAAGGTAAACATTCTCACTTAAATGTGTAGAGCGATTGAGTGTATTACTATTAAGGAGAAATTGATTTCATTAATAACAGTTCTCATAAATTGGGATTTCACCTGAAGGCACAGCTGTTTTCAGATTTTGGACTCGAAGCTTGGCTATTTCCTTAGAAATAAGACACCACGGGGGAGCAGCAAGCTCTGAGACCCTCGATGATCTTGAGGCCTAGGTTCAGCAGTCAGTCTTTAAAAATAAGAGTAGAGAATTAGAAAGGCCTCTGAAATTTAGAAGATCCTATGATCTTTATGTTGTGGCTGTCTGCTGAACAGGGTGGGTGCCACACATCCCCGCCAGTGGGTGCTGGGACTCCCAACAGTGTGCCTGCAGGCCCTGTGAGGTGGACAGCAGTGTTGGGTACCTTCAGCTGACAAGGACCCTGATAACTCGCCCCGGACACACAGCTGGAAGGGCAGAGCAGGGCCTGGAGGTTCAGGCACGTGGCCGTGGAGGCCTACCCACCTGCTCACGCGGCCTGGTGCAGCCTCCACCTCCGCGCCCTGGTGCAGCCTCTACCTCCGCTCCCTGGCCTGGGAGCCACGGGGCCGGACCGGGGAGCGGGGCCACTCCAGACCAGAGTCAGCAGTGCATCCCGGTGACTGGTCTGTGCTTCTGTCTCCTCCTTGCTCAGGCTGCTTCTGTCCTTGACGTCAGATACACGTCTGCCTCCTGAGACGCTCTGGTGGCCTGAACACTTGGCGTGGACGCCTACATTTTCCAGGAATCAGGTACCTCCAGACTTCACCCAGCCATCTGCATCACAGCTCTGTGGACAAGCAGCTATTACCAAAAAGGCACACACTCGCAGTCCTGGGCTACACCTGCCTTAATTCTCCGCTCGTTCCTCGTGTGGAGCCGCTTCCCCGAGAGTTCTCTGTGTCTCTCACTCTGGCTCAGTGTGGGGATCCTGTGGCCTGCACGCTCCTGCGACGCTGGGCCCGCCACCCCCACGGAGCCCCGGCCCACCTACGGCAGCTCTTCCCCGTTGGCGGCTTCGGAACAAGGAGTCAGTCGGAGGTGCGACTCTGTTCCTGCATGGCCTGCAGTCCCTACTTTGTGCATAAGGTACTTTTCAGAATAACTGACCCATTGGCCTTCTGGGAAGTTTCCTTTGTTCTTTTTTGAGGCATCCACCTAAGTGATATCATGCTTCTTCGGAAATCCTGCATATTGGCAGACTGCGTCATAACCTTTATTGTGCCAAACAGCTTGATACAACTCCCCTTTCCCTCAATGTAGGTATAATTATGGTCTGTAAATTCACTTGGCTTAAATCTCTCCCCTCTCCTGCCCACATGGTGGAAAGCTCATTCTCTGCACTGTCCTTGGAGGATCGTGGACCCCAGCACTCGCTGCCTTCAGCATCGTCACCGCAGGACGGGCGCTGCCCCGTCTTCTCCTTCCCCTGCCCGCCCCCGACTCCCAGAGTGTCCATACACGGTACCTGGTGCTTGTACATTGGGAATTGGTGCCTTCTCCTTTCGGCAACCATGTTTTCAACCCTCTTTTCTGTTTCAGTGTCTTAATTCTTCTTTAAAGTTGATTGCTTGCCAAAGATGACATCACTGAGATGAGGAGACGGGGAGGCCTTGCTGCAGGTGCTTGACAGAGTGCAGACGCTCCATGTCACGGTGGGCGGTAATAAGGGGCATGAGGCTGGCTGGCGATGGTTTTCTCAAAGCTCCATGCTCTTTGAGTGCTGTCCTCTTGGTACGCCTGGCCTCCTGCCCGTCTCTCCATGCAGCCTCTTGTCTGTCACGTGCTGGCCATGCAGGCATCCCCCCCTTGATCTTACAGAACAGGCAGGGACGTGCTCAGTCACTGGTTCTAGTGAGTCCAGGTGGGAAGAAACCATCTGCAAAGGGGTATGTGATGCCTTTTGGTTGGGCTGGGAACAAGTACAGACATTTAACAAATGTTCTGAAACTTGCAGAATCACTTTTATTCTCTTGCTAGACCGTGGGCCTGTGGAGGGGCTGAGGGTGGACTGCGCCATGCCTCCTGGTGTGCCCCGTTCCCTGGCCTGTGGTTGGTTCAGTCTGCACTAAATACGTGGAAGGAGCTTTTTTGTTGTTGGTTTTTGAATCAATGAAGTATTTTTTGTGCTTTCAATACCAAAAAGAAAAAAATTCCAGATGCTTTAAGGCATAAACAGAATTCTTAAGAATTTGAAATATGCAATTAAAATTTGTTGTTTTGACTCCCACACACCTTGCTTTTTTTTTCCCCCTCGCTTTTTTTTTTTCTCTTGTTTTTTTTTTTTTAAGTCAGCTGATTTTCTCTTTAGGAAGAGGGTCAGCAAGACACCTAGAATGTTTGGGATTATACTTCTTTTTTTGAAATGTGGAGAAAGGTTATCAGGAAGGGAGTGATTCGGGCCTTTTCTGGTGCCCATCGCCTGTCCCTACACGCAGTGTCTGTGGGCCATGTGAGGGCTGGTGAGGAAGAGCCTCCAAGGAGCTGGGCGCCCCCGCCGCTCCTGCCAGGCGGGCAGCAGTCACAGCGGTCACTCCAGGGTCCGTTCTGTCTTTGCCCTGAGCCTGCCGCCTAACTGGAACATGGCAGGAGAAAACGGCAAGAGGTGGCAGGAGTTTTGCACGTTGCCGAAAGAGGGTGGTAGGCGTGAAGAGGCTTCCGCTGTGCTGGCCTCTTCCCCAGACCTCCTTCCTCGTTAGAGGAGCAGCGGGCCCCTTGCTGCGGCGGTCTCTCTGCCAGCCGCGCTTCCTCTCCTCACCCCCAGGCTCTTCCCTCGAGAGTCGATCCCGCTTGGCAGTGCTTCAGGGCTGGTGCTGGTCTGTGCTGCACGGCAGGCACACTGGCAGGGCCAGGCCCGTCTGTGCTCAGACGTCCCCTGACCTGGCTCCTGGCAGCAGGTGGTCTCCAGTCCCCGAGAGTCACGGTGCTGGTGTACTTGCCATCGTGGCCACTGAGTTTTGGCTTTCTCGCCTTGGGAAAGGGGTGTGTTGTTTTCATTTGCTAGAAGGAAGAAAGGTAGTTGTCTTTGCCTGACTGCCTTCGTTGTAGTTTCATGCATAAGATAGCACTGTGTTTTAAACTGTTTCATTACACTGTCTTTGCAATGATGTTGTAAATGCAAGAAATCACTTCCCTTTAGAAGCGAAGTGGTTTGGTCTTATTTATGGGACGACCCTTTTTAACATACCAAGACTTGGGTGCGTCAGCAGGTTGTGTTTGGATGTGTAAGGGTCCATGATGACAGCTGCTTCAGATGCAGTGTTCACTTAAGCTTTGTCTTCTTAAAAATTATCAATGTGAATGTCATAATTATATATATTTTTTGTGGAAATATTCTCCTAAGTTATTGTGCAAAATATAGTACCATTGAAGCAAATGATAGTTTACCTTTTAGTTTAGAAATCCTGAAAGATATAAATTGTATTGCATATGCATTAAAAGTTTGTTTTATTTAATTTTATGTAGATGTGTAAAGTGTTAGGTAAACATTTTTTCACTTACTCATTTGAACACCTTGTTACTTGAATATTGTTTTGACTGGTCTGAAACAGTGATGGATTCTGTAGGATCGCTCCGTGAGCAGGAAGCAGCCCCACCTGCTCTTGCTGAGTGGGGAGCCGTGGGGAGGCAGCACCAGAGTCGGCCAGACCCTGAAGTTAGTGTGAACCGCCTGCCTCCCCGTGTCATCCCAGTGCGTCCCTTCCTACCAGACATCATCAGTTCCTCAAGATGGCTTTGGATAGTTTTTAACCTGCCAGATCCTTTGATGGTCGTAAACCTCTGATCAAAAAATGAGAAAGAAAAAGTAGTTGAGTTTGAAAAGCTTACTGTTACCACACACCACTCTAAGTGTGCTCGTTGTCACTTTAATTTCAACTATGCCCTATTTTTGTCTTTCTGATTATCAGATTGTACTATTGGTATAATTGCATACCAAAAATAAGCCAAATAGTGCATTACACTAACTGGATCCCTGCTTATATGAGCAAAGGTCAGATGGAGCCAGCTCACCCGAGAGCCTCGTGTTTCTTGTCTAGCCTGATCTAAACTGAGTGACCCCGAATTCAAGCTTGTGATATCAAGTAAGACTTTATCTCAAGTTGACTTGAGGTGGTTAGCTAATTTGAATTTAGTGATCTTGTGCAATGCTCAAAACAAATCCTCTTTCTGCCACTCCCGGATCTCTGCAGCTTTTTCCTTCTTATAGTGAAGCACAATTGCAGTAAGGTTACAGTCCAGCGAAGGAAGGTCAGTACAGCCTATGCATGTTGTATGATAATGAGTGTTTACAGCCCTTCTCCTGAGCTCAAGTCTGTACTGGAGCAGATAGTATTCCATTACGTAGACTTATCAACTTTGCTAAGTGCTTTTTAGATTGCTTAAAAATTTTTTCAAGATTTTAAAAGATGTATAAGGTTAAGTTTGCAAATATAATGGAAATGCTGTATATCTTTTGAAGTGATAAAAATCCATGTTGGAATTTTAAAGAAAATATGTTGTAATAATGCTGTTGTAAGTAATATTTTAATGTCTCTTTTTGCCTGTTTTCTATTTCAGCACATTCATTGTGGTGAATGTTCATAGCATTATAATTGCTTAGCCATCGAATGATAACATTTGTTAGTAGAGACTGAAAATTTTATTTGTGAAACTCTGCAGAATTCATTTTTCTATTTCCAATATTTGCTGAAGTTAAATAAAAATTTTCAAGCCATTGATGTAATAAAATATCAAACAAAAGACTTTTCTGACCCACCAGGCTCCATCAAAGCAGCACCCCACCCTGACTGACACCAAGTGGGTTTTCCCTGCCTCTTGCCTGGGGCCTTTGGGTTTCTGAAAGCATCCATTCCCCAGCACTGCGTGCTGTGGGAGCACACAGCCAGAGGTGCTTTTGTTTTTAACCATTAGATCTACCTGAACTACATTTTTTATTTTATAATATATGATGATATTATGGTTGGGATCAAATCAATGGACATGAATTTGTTATGTTTGTGATAGTTGAGGACTTAAATGTGTAGGTTTGATTAGAGGAATTTTTTTCCTATTGGTGGTTTTTCTCTTTTTGGCTCCACTGGGCTTTGACTCCTAGCTGCCGGCCTCAGCACAGACTCGGGACTATGGCAGAGAAGAGGCGAGATGACTGCTTGTGTTGCCTCTGGTCAGCCCAGTGGACACAGCCCAGATCTCAGCGCCTTGCTGAGTCACATGAGGACTCTCTGAGTGCCCCGTGGCCGTCTCTGTGGTCCTTTCTAGCTGGAATGTAGGATTTGGTTAGATAATGCTTGTATAAAAATCAGCCTTGCCTCACACAACATGTAAAACATGTGGGTGGGCTTGCTCTGTGTGGTGACTTCCCTTAGTCAATGGGGTTTGCATGATGCTTCCCAGAGGCCCTTGCCTGGCAGATGCGGTCACCGCACTGAGTATCCTCAGAGTGTGTGTGCGGTGCTGCCAGGGGGTAGCCCCTGGGAAAGGAGCTCAGAGGCTCAGAGACCTCAGCCTGTGTCTCTGGAGACAACTCCGGTTCAGACCCAGAGGGAGCCAGTGCCAAGGCCAGAACCTGGGCTTTCCTCCAGGAGACAGGAGGAGGGAGACCGAGAAGGTGTGCGGGCAGGGACAGAGGAGGCCACGTTGGCTGCTGGGGTGGGCCCGGTGAGGGCTGTTTGGGCTTCTGATGAAGTTCCCGCCCCTCCCTGCAGTCTCTTAAGTTCTCCGCCTCTGCGTGTGGCACTGCTGTGTCCAGGCTCATCGAACTAGAAACACCGTGTCGCCTGCCTCTGACCCCCGCTCTAGGGCCGTCCTCCATTACTACGTCCAGTGACAGCTCAGGCCCCTCCCAGTGTCCTGAGCTGATGCTCTCGCTCCGAATTCAACTTGACCCTGACATGCCTCTTTTCCTGCTCGCTCTCACCCCACATCTCCCAGTCAAAATCAGGGCCCTTTCCTGCTCAAAACACTCCCTCTGCCTTCCAGAAAAGCTCGTTCATTCCAGAAAAGCCCTTAATTCTGTCTTAAGCCACATTACATGCCTACTGCAGGGCCAGTCTCCGTACTTTTCTCAAAAACGACGCCACATCCCCCTGCAGGGCCCTGAAGTCCTGACCCACAAGCAGCTCAGGCCTCTACCTTCAGCAGAGGAACCAGCCTCAGGGCCTCTGCCGCTTGCACGTCTCTGCACTTGCTCTTCGTAGTGTACCACAGAGAAGCGGCTTTACATTTGCTCTTCTTTTGAATGGGTAACCAGTGTGCTTGTTAGAAAAGGCAAACGGTGGGACATGAGCTCCCCGCCTGTGGCCTCCAGCCACCCGCCCCTTTAGGGAGCCGCGGCTCTGGCGCCTCCTTTGAGAGCGTATCAGCAGGTGTACAAGCACACATGCTCACTTGCACGTGTCACATACTCAGGTCTCCATGCAGATAATGTGCAGTTGTCTCTCCATCAGTATGTGGGGGATTGGTTCTAGGACCCCGCAGACGCCAGCATCCAGGGCACAGTCAGGTCTCCCTGGCCACGGGTTCCCCATCCACAGGTGCAGAGGCCGGCTGCACTGTGTATACAGTTCTTACCTCGCACAGCGGTGCCTTAGTCCTGTAGACCAACCCGTGGATGGGAAGTTGCTTCATTCCCTTGCACTGGTTTCATGGCATCCAGTTAACGACAGGAACTGTTTATTTAAACTGTGTCATTTGATAGTGAAGAATCATGTAATATCAGCAGAGTGGAGCCAGCCTATGTCATTTTGCCTACAGGCAAGTGTAGTTGTGGGGATAAATATCTAAGATTGGAACTTGAGTCCAGAAATCAGATCACTCTGACACTTGACATGTAATGCTGTGTTTCAGAGCGGTTGTACCAGTCTCTCTTTCCATCGGCCGTGAATGAGGCAGCCTGTTACCCTGTGCCCTTCCTAACACTGTGATAATTAAACGTTTTGATCCTAGATGTTTTATAAGCTTTTCATGAGATCCAGGGCTGTCATAGTCATCTCTGTGTCCACAACTGGCGATAATAGGCTCGTGGAATAAAGAGCTGGAAGGTCAGCACGTTGAAGAAGAATGAGCGCCTGCCAGCTCTTGTGTGCAGGATGAAAGGCCCCATTGTGGTGGCTGCCCCCGGAGGGAAGGGGGACTCAGCGGCCACTGGTTCCTGGGCATCCTGAGACGGAAGAGCTGAGGTTTGGGGTTTTCCGGACACTTTGCTTCTTTCTGAAGCTATTTGCTTTTTTTTAATTGCCCAAGGACTGGGGAAGAAATGAATTGGAATTAAAGCTCTGGTGCTGGTACATTAGGAATGAGGTTGGAGAGCGCTCTGTGCAGCCTGGTTTTTGGTTCTCCGTCACTGCCCCGCCCCCGTAAGGTGCCACACGCGCTGTGCCAGCTGACCAAGGAGACGCTGCGCAGACACCTTCCAGCCGAGACGCCGCAGGCAGTGCTTCTCAGGCCTAAGTGAGCCGTGCGGAGAGATCGTCCCACCTGGGGCATTGTTGGAAGGCGTCCCTGAGGAGGTGACAGTTGAAGGAGTGACAGCTGGCCTGGCATCCCTGCAGACCCGTGGTTTATGTGGGACGTGCCTGTTTCCTCGCCACCCGCTGAAGGGTGTTGGAAGTTCCTGTGGCTCCATGGTAATCCCTGTGTCGGTCTGGGTCCCCACCCAAGTCCAAGGCTGGTGAATGGTGATGCTGCGTGGAGACGGAGCAGTCAAGTCACCTGCAGGCCACCCTGTGGCCGTCAGGGTCAGAGGGCAGGAGGTAGGCCTGAACGCTGCCTCGTGACTCTCCAGCTGTGGTTTCTGTGGGATTCCCCGGCCTCGGGGCTGGGCAGCTGCTGGTGACCCCTGACCTCAGGCCAATGTCCTGCCCGAGGACAGGCATTGCTGGAGGGGGCGCCTTGTCCTCCTGCCAAGACTCTTTCATGGAATGAAGTTATTTGGCGGACGGTGGCTCGTGACACTTTAACTGATTGAAAAGTAAATCTAGCAGCAATTAGCTCTTATATTCTGCATAATCATGAGTAGGAAGTTATTTGTGGTTTTTAGTATTAATTGCTTGATTTGTTGAAGATGGTCTTGGCCTCCAAGGACCAAACATGTCTTGTTTGATGTAATGCTCCTGGCAGCCTCATGGAAAGGGCCTGCCATCGTGGTGTCAGAGGAGACCGAGGCCAGGAGAAGAATGCCTTCCCAAGTGAGATGAGTAGAAGGGGCCCGAGTCGGGGCTGGGCGTGCCAGAGGCTCTGCCCTCCTGTGTGGCCGCCTCCTCAGGTCCCGGACACGGCCTCAGTTTCTCCCTCAGCCACCTCATCTGTGAAACAGCCATCTGACTTAGCCGAGGCAGAGCCCGGAGACGGCTCGGTCCAGCTCAGGGGCCTGCAGAGAGGAGATGCCCGACAGAAGGCTCACCCTTCCCTTCCACAGAGACCCGTTTTCTCAGGAGTATATGTTGCCTCATCTCCTGCGAGCAGGGGATAAATCAAGTTTTCACAGTTCATGGGCCTTCAGCCAGATCCCTCGTTTCTCTTCCCAAATCCCCATCTCCAGTCCTGCCCCCAGATGAGTGGTGCTCCAGTGGTTTTGGTGGCGTGCTCTTATCAGACGGGAATTTACTGACGAGGCGCCTCCATGTTCATGTACTCATTTGTAGCATTTGTATGGGCAGTGCCTATAATTAGTATGTTCAGAATTAGAAAAGACCCTGAAGCCACTTCCTTCTGTACCCTCTATTCTAGACGGCTAACTGACCCCGATGGTGCCTGGCCGTCCCTGCTCCGAGGCTCAGGAACACTGCACTGTGAAGGAGGTGCACCCCGTCCCCCGCCCCCGTGTCTGCGGGAGCTGAGGCCGGAGCGCTGCAGTGACGTGCACAGGGTCACTCAGCCGGCAGCTGGTGGGCGCGCCTTGAGACAGCTCCTCGCCAGGCCTCCCGCTGTGGCCAATTGGCCGAACTGCTGTGCGGAAGGTGAGGGAGCCTCTTCAGTTTGGCTGCTCCCAAGGCTGGGCCCATTCTGAGCTCCCCCGTTGCCAACGAGCATGGTCCAGCTCCCCATCTTGAGTCCAAGCCCCAGGGCCAGTGCTAGAGTGCCCTTTCCCGCCTTCAGCCTCTGCTGATGCTGGCCGTGGACACTCTTCCTGCAAGGGAACTCATGTCTCTGGGGCTGCTTGTCTAGGATGGACCCTGATTTCCTCGTTGCCGCCATCGCAACAGTTGGTTTCAGATGACCTGCTGGTCACCGTGCACCTGCCCCTGAACCTGGATAGTGCCCAGGGATGATGGACCTGGTGTCCAGTTTCCCTCCTCAGCTAAGGCCTGGGCACCCCCATCTCCCATGGCACCAGGCTGTCCAGAGAGGACTCTGGAGATTTCCCCACCTTGTCCCATTTCAGGCTGCCCAGCCACTGAGGTCCCCCAGGTCCTTCCCGGGGGGTGATCTTTTGCTCCTCTGCAGCCCGGGGCTCTGGGCCCAGGGCATGGTGGTGCCTAGTAAGTCCTGCCCAGCAGCACCATGAGGCCCGGGCTCCCATCAGCGCTCTTCACAGCAGCACTGGGATGTAATTCTGCCCTTGTCTGGCCCTGACCACAGAGGTGGCCCTGATGACCCCTTTCCTCTGACATCACTGGTAGGAAAGACTCTTGGAAAAGTGGCCCCAGTGAGTCACACCTCTGAGTATCCTCATCACACACTGTAACTCACCCCGACTCTTAGTCGTGGACTTGCTTCACCCCGCAGAACCTTAGCAGTCACAATGGGAGGGTCAGCCTATGCTCTCTCTTGTAGCTGAACACTTTGCAACCACCTTCTGTACACACTGTGAGTGTCCCAGGCAAAAAAGAAAGGGGCAGAGAAGATATTTGAAGAAATAATGGCCAAAAACTTCCCAAGCTTTAGGAAAGACACAGACATAAACATCCAAGAAGCTCAACCAGCTCCAGGTAGGGTGAAGTCAGAGACCCACACAAAGACATGTTATAATGACTGTCAAAAGCCAAGAGAATCTGGACAGCAGCAAGAGAAGAGAAAAGCAACTCAGCCCACATAAGGGATCCTCAGTAAGATAATGAGAAGTTTTCCCATGAGAAATATCAGAGTCCAGAAGGCACAGGGTTGAGCATAACAATGGCATACATGAGTGAACATCATGTTCAGTGGTGAAAGAATGAAAGCACCTCCTTTAAGATCAGGAAGAAGGCAAGGATGCCTGCTTTCACCAGTGTAGTACTGGATGTCCTTGCCAGAGCAATTAGGCAAGAAAAAGTAATAAGAGGCATCCAAATTGGACAGGAGGAAGTAATATAATCTCTGTTCATGGATTATATGATCTTATATGTAAAAAATCCTACAGATTCCACAAAGGAACTTAAAACTAATAAATGCAACAAAGTACCAGGATAAAAAATCAGCACACAAAAATTGGTCTATAATTTTTATACACTAACAATGAACAATCTGATAAGGAAATTAAGAAAACAATTCTATTTACAGTGGCTTAAAAAAGAATAAAATACTGAGCAATAAATTTAACTGAGGAAGAAATAGGTTTGTACACTGGAAACTATAGAACATTGCTGCAAGAAATTAAGAAAGACAAAAGACATCCCATGTTCATGGATTGGAAGGCTCAGTATTGGTAAGATATATGGTGAGAACATTTAAGGTCTACTTTTTAAAAATTTCAAGTATAGATAATAGGATATTTATTTATTCATCAGCTGTTGGCTGTGTCAGATCTTCATGGTGGCTTGAGGGCCTAGTTGCTCCGCAGCAGATGTTCCCTGACCAGGGATCAAACCTGAGTCCTCCACACTGCAAGAAGAACTCTTAACCACTAGATCACCATGGAAGTCCCACAATACAGTATTATTATAGAATAGTCACCATGCTGTGCATTAGGTCCTCGGAACTTATGAATTAACCTTGTAACTGAATATTTGCACCCTTTCCTCCACCCCCATACTACATTCACTTTACGCATCACCCTAGACCTGCCCACATGCTCTGCTCTCTGGTCCTCGCATCCTCGCATCAGCTTGTTTGTCGCCATGATCATGGACTCAGGTGTGCGGCGGCGGCTCCTGGACTCGTGTGGCTCAAGAAACACTCCAGTAATGCTTCCCCTCATAGCCAGACTCTGAACCCCTTGCCTCCAGCCCAGAGACTTTGCTGCTGCCGCTGAAGTAGCAAACACAGCAGGATCTTCCTGGGAGCCACAGCACTGTGACAGGCGTTGATGCTCTCTCTGAATTCCAGCCATAGAGGGTGGCTGGACCCAGCCTATTAATTCTTCTCCCTCACACCCTGCACTCTGCAGAGATGTATAGCTTCATACAGCCTCACTGGTAATTTACCATGAGGTTGAACAAATCAGTTTGTCCTGAAGCTATGGCTGGTTCAGTAATGGAAGTGAAAGTGCTAGTTGCTCAGTTGTGTCCATGGAATTCCCCTGGCAAGAACACTGGAGTGGGTTGCTAGTCCTTTCTCCAGGGGATCTTCCTAACCCAGGGAATGAACCTGGGTCTCCTGCAATTGCAGGCAGGTCCTTTATCATCTGAACCACCAGAGAAGCCCCTTCACCTTCTTAAATTTGCTTTTGCTACTTCCTTTATTCCTCACTTTCCTTGCCTTGCACTTACTGATAAAGCGATTTTGCCTCTGGCTCTAGTTTCCAGGGAGCCTGGCAGTCTGCAGTCTTCTGACTTGCCATCCTAGTGAGCATGCCACAGGCTGGGGCGAGTGTGCATCCGCAGGGCTCATGTAACTGGCCAAACTAAGCAAAAGAAGGGAATTCTTAGAAGGGCCTTAGAAAGTTAAAGATAGAATTGGTTTCCTTAGAAAGTTAAAGATAGAATTATTGTTTAACCCAGTAATTCCACTTCTGGATATATGTCCAAAGAATTGAAAGGAAGGTCTTGAAGAAATTTGTATACCCATGTTTACAATAGCACTATTCACGATAGCCAAAAAGTGGAAGCAACCCAACATCCTTTGACAGATGAATGGATAAACAAAATGTGTAAAGTGAATACTATTGGGTTTCAAAGGGGATCTGAGATGCACTACAGCGTGGACGTACCTCGAGGACTGTCTTAGTCCACTTGGCTTGCTTATAGCAAAATTAACAAACTGGGGAGCTAATAAAAAAATATATATTTCTCACAGCCCTAGAAGCTGGGAAATCCAAGATCCAGACATTACCTGATTTGGTTTTTGATGAAGGCCTCATTCCTGGTTTCTAGATGGTTGTCTGCTGTATCCTCAAAAATGTCCTCCTGAAATGTTTTATAAGAGCACTAATCACATTCATAAGGGCTCTACCCTCACGACCTAATTACCTACCTCCCAAAGGCCCCACCTGCAAATACCATCACCTTGTATCAAAATAAGTGTTTTGTGGGAACGCAAACATTCAATCTATTACAAGGACTTTATGCTAAGTGAAATAAGCCACAAAGGGAAAAATACCGTATGATTCCGCTTACATGAGGTGTTGAGAATAGGCAAATTCAGAGACAGACTGTGGAAAGTTGGCTCCCAGGTGCTGGAGGAGAGGGGGTATTTGTTTCATGGGTATACTGTTTTGATTTTTGCAAGGTGAAAGAGTTCTGGAGATGGCTGGTGATGGTTAATATGAATGTAACTTAACACCACTGAACTGTATACATCAAAGTGGTTAAGACGGTAAATTTTATGTTACATGTTTTTTACCACTGGAAGTATTGAAGACTTCCAGTCTGATGGTGGAGTGAAGTGGTCAGGCCACCCGACCTGCCTATAACTATGATAAAATTTGAGCGAAATACTAAAACAAATACATGCCAACTATTTAAAAGAACTGGAGGGCTTCCATGGTGGCTGAGTGGTAAAGAATCTACCTGTCAATGCAGGAGATACAGGTTCGATCCCTGATCCAGGAAGAGCCCACATGCAGTGGAGCAGCTGAGCACGTGCCCCAGAGCCTGGGAGCTGCAACTACTGAGCCTGTGTGCCCTAGAGCCCGTGCCCCACAACGAGAGAAACCACCGCAGTGAGAAGCCCGTGCACCGCGACTAGAGAGCAGCCCCCACTTGCTGCAACTAAAGAAAGAGCCTGCACAGCAACGAAGACCCAGCACAGCCGATAAATAAATAATAAAAATAAAAGAACTGCAAAGCACCCCAAAGCAGACAGAAACGAGAGGTGTATTCGTCCTGAAAACTTAACCACAAGAGCTAAGAATCGAGAGTTTGTTTTCCTCCTGATGGGGCTGCCCAGGGCCCTCTGCCATGGTGGAGGAGAACACCTGGAACATCACATCCCTGTCAGCTTCACGTAGGAGAGAACAGAGCTCCAGAGCTGCAAGAAAACTTGGGCAGACCTCTGGATGTGAGAGAACCACGGAAGGGGTGATGTTAAACACCTGAGTCAACCTGCGGTTCACATCCCTGGCTGACCACAGCTCTGTGCTGTGCTGCGGATGCAGTGGAAAACAGGCAGGAATCTGTCTACTCTTGGAAGGCAGCTAAACTAGATGATGCTTACGAGTTTACTGCTTTTTATCTGACTGCGTTCCCCAACTGTGTACAGCATGAGTGGTAGAAAGCTGTAGCCTTACACTTGAGATATCAGAGAATATAACCTGGTGCTGGGAGGAAGCCGAAGATTTCAGAGGGAATCCTCAGAAGGAAGGAAACCACAAAGGGTAAGCTTCTGAGTGTCAAGTTTACCGAGATCCTTGACTGATGGCCAAACTATGCATGCAGAGGGGAGTGTCCCCAGTGGAACAGGGAAAGAAAAGCTGTGACTACAAGCTAAAGAGACGAGCTGCCACACCCTCCCTTGGGAGACAGGATTCAGTGTGAATATAGGCAAATTAACTTCCCTCTAAAACAATAACAATAGCAAAACAGTCATGCTTAGAACACAACAAAATCTAGAGACACGTAAAATATGTTGTCTGAAATGTCTAATTTTCAAACAAAAGTTAGACAAGCAAAGAATTGAGAAGATACGATTCACTGCTAGGAAAAAAAAAGAGTTGAAATTGTCTCCAAGTGGATTCAGATATTGAATTTAGCAAAGACTTCAAAACATCTGTTATAAATATGTATCAATAACGTTAGTTATTTTAATTAGTGAACAGGTAGGAAAACTCAATAGTTAAAAACTGTTAAAAATGGAATTTCAAGAGCCAAACAGTATGATAAGTGAAATTAGAAATTTGTGGGGTTTTTTTGGATGGTTTGAATGGCAGATTAGAGATGGCAGAAGAATGAGTGAACTTCAAGATCAATGAGAATTAACCCCAAAAATGGAGAGAGAAAAAGAAGAAAGATGTGCAAAGCCTCAGATTGGGGGGAGGGGGGCGATATAAAGGAGATGACATACATGTAACTGTCTTAGAAGAAAAGGAAGTGGGGAAAGGGACAGATGACATTTTTAAAGAAATAAGGTGAAACCAGCCCAAATTTTGTGGAAAACATTGAAGATACAAGAATCTTACTGAACCTAAAGCAGGTAAAAACACTCCTTGGAGCATCATGATCCAACTGCCAAAAGTTAAAGGAGAAAATCTCAAATATGGTGAGAGAAAAACAACAGGTCATACAGAACAGTTCTCTGGCTGACAGCTGACTTCTCAACAGAAAAAACAAGCCCGATAATTTTGGAGTGTCATATTCAGTGCTGAAGTTTAAAACTATCAAAGAAAAGGCAAAATAAGGACTTTTCTGCAAACAAAAATTGAGGAAATATGTCACAAGCATATCTCCACCATAAGAAATGCTAAAGCAAGTTGTTAAGGGTAAATGGAAATGACCTCAGATGACACCTCCCAGCTACGGATCGGAATGGGTGGTATTGGGAGTGGTAAATATGGGTGAAGGGCTAGATCGACCAGTCAACATCCAGTCAGAAGACAGAAACCACTCACAATCTGAACTTTTAACAAAGAATTACAGTTGGTTAGGG
Organism: Hydropotes inermis; assembly: GCA_020226075.1. Lineage (NCBI taxonomy): Eukaryota > Metazoa > Chordata > Mammalia > Artiodactyla > Cervidae > Hydropotes > Hydropotes inermis. The sequence goes on from CM035284.1 coordinate 63,029,272, forward strand.
CCTCCCAGGTGGCTCAGTGGTAAAGAATCTGCCTGCCAATGCAGGAGACACAGGAGTCTTGGGTTCAGTCCCTGGGTCAGGAAGATCCCCTGGAGAAGGGAATGGCAACCCACTGCGGTATTCTTGCCTGAGAATTCCATGGACAGAGCAGCCTGGCGGGCTACAGTCCATGGGGGTCACAAGAGTCAGACATGACTGGACAACTTAGCAACAACAAAGAGATGGGTAACAAAATGGGTAAGAGAGAACTTTAAGGATTACAGGAATACAGATGCAGAAAACAGCTCAGGGATAAACTGAGAAGGTGGGATGTCCCCGCCCCCCACCCCCCAAGGCTGAGCTTCAGACCTCCACGGCAGGTGCAGCTGGCAGTGGTGAAGAGCAGGGAGGACCGTGCTGGCTGAAGCTGGGTCCTAGGCTGTGACCACAGTGGCCAGGGAAGCCCGGCGGGCCTCTTGCCAGATGCTGGCTGCTGTACCGCCGGGAGATGAAAGCCCCGGGCCCCGGGGAGAGGAGCTGGGACTGACTGGCCCTGCGGTGGCCCTCCTGTGCCCTCTATTGACAAAACCTAGCATCATCCAGTAGGCAAAAGAGAGCTTCCTGTGATCAGCGCCAGTTCCGCAAAGCAGGGCAAAGACGGGTACATGGGGAGCTGAGAGCCAACAAACTAGTAACTGGCACGCCCCCCCCCCCTTTTTTTGGCTGTGCTGGGTCTTCATTGCGACACATGGGTTTTCCCTAGTTGTGGCTTACAGGCTCTAGAGCACAGGCTCAGTATTTGTGGCCCACAGGCTTCGTTGACTTTTTTTTTCCATTTATTTTCATTAGTTGGAGGCTAATTACTTCACAATATTGTAGTGGGTTTTGTCATACACTGCACGAATCAGCCATGGATTTACATGTATTCCCGATCCCCCCTCCCATCTCCCTCTCCACCCTATTCCTCTGGGTCCCAGTGCACCAGGCCCGAGCACTTGTCTGGTGTATCCAGCCTGGGCTGGTGATCTGTTTCACCCTAGATAATATACATGTTTCCATGCTGTTCTCTTGAAACATCCCACCCTCGCCTTCTCCCACAGAGTCCAAAAGTCTGTTCTGTACATCTGTGTCTCTTTTTCTGTTTTGCATATAGGGTTATCATTACCATCTTTCTAAATTCCATATATATGTGTTAGTATGCTGTAATGTTCTTTATCTTTCTGGCTTACTCCACTCTATAATGGGCTCCAGTTTCATCATCTGATTAGAACTGCTTCAAATGAATTCTTTTTAATGGCTGAGTAATATTCCATGGTGTATATGTACCACAGCTTCCTTATCCATTCGTCTGCTGATAGGCATCTAGGTTGCTTCCATGTCCTGGCCATTATAAACAGTGCTGTGATGAACATTGGGGTGCATGTGTCTTTCAGATCTGGTTTCCTCGGTGTGTATGCCCAGAAGTGGTATTGCTGGGTCATATGGCAGTTCTATTTCCAGTTTTTTAAGAAATCTCCACACTGATCTCCATAGCAGCTGTACTAGTTTGCATTCCCAACAACAGTGTAAGAGGGTTCCCTTTTCTCCACACCCTCTCCAGCATTTATTGCTTGTAGTTTTGGATAGCAGCCATCCTGACTGGCATGCAATGGTACCTCATTGTGGTTTTGATTTTCATTTCTCTGATAATGAGTGATGTTGAGCATCTTTTCATGTGTTTTTTAGCCATCTGTA
>CM035284.1:63040984-63072438 GCA_020226075.1 Hydropotes inermis
TTTTTTCCTAATTAAAAAAATCATAAAAATATATGAAAATGAAAGTTAAGGAGTAATGGGGGAGTAGTAGGGAATTTTAAAAGAAAATAAAAGAAAAAAGAAAAAAAAATTTTAATTAAAAAAAAAGGTAAAAATATATCTAGGAATTTTTCTGGAGCTGTTGCGGGCAGTGTGGGTTCGGTTCAGTGTCAGAGAGCTCCTCGTTCCAGCTTGCACTTCTCGGTATCTACAGGCCCCTTCCGGTGTAGTCGGTGTCACCTACAGGGGTTTTAATCTGCTGCACCGGTCCCTTCTGAAGCGGTTCCCGTTGTTCATTTGGCCTCTGTTTGCGGGTCTCTTCCGTGTCTAATTTCCGCCCTGACACAGGCGGGCAGAGGTGGTCTCTGGTTCAGGTTCGCTGCTTCCGTCGCGCCGCGGGGAGGAGGGGCGCTGCCCTCCCCGTCTACGCTGCTCAGGCTCCCGGCTGCTCTGTATGGAGCGGGCCCTGCGTGGCCTGCGGGCCCAGTTTTCGGGTGTCCACAGAAGCGCAGACTCGGTTGCGCCTGCGTTTTGTGCCTTCCCCAGCCCGAGCAGCTCAGGCGGCCAGGAGCTTGGCAGGCGCACTCTCCCCGGGTGCGGCGCGCCTTCTCCCCTCCGCGGTCCCAGCGGTCGGGTGCATGCACCTTGTGTTTAGCCGCGGCCCTCCCTGCGGATGTCGGATGTCGACCATCCAGAATCTCACGAAGTCTTTGGTTAGAAACTGGAGGCCTGTTTGCAATGTGGTAGGGGATGCCGTCTGTGGGGCCGAGTTTGCCCCTTTCCCCTGCCTCCTGCCTCCTGCCTCCAGCGAGGATGGGCCGGTGGCAGCCAGCTAGCTCTTCTCTGGAATTGCTCAGACCCTTTGTTCTGAGAACAGCTGGCAGTGTGTTCGGGCTGGTTAATTTTCTCTCTCTCTTGTTTAAGTTGCTGTCTCACAAAAGCTCCCTCCGATTGCCCTCAGGGAATTCGGGCCTGGTCCTTACCTTAAGCAATGCCGCCTGCTCCTCTCCGTTCCTCCCCCACTTGCTGGTGGCGGATGCGGGCGTCTGGGGTACTTCTCTGCTGGGAATTGCTTTTAGGCACATAATCTGTGGGTTTTATTTATTTTTCCTCCCAGTTAGGTTGCCCTCCAAGATTCGAAAATTTACTCCAGACCCACCAGAGCAAGGGTTTCCTGGTGTTTGGAAACTTCCTCTGTTGACTCCCTTCCCCGGACGGGTCTCCGTCCATAGCTCTTTTGTCTCTCTTTTTATCTTTTATATTCTGTCCTACCTCCTTTCGCAGACAATGGGCTGCTTTTCTGGGCGCCTGACGACCTCAGCTAGTGATCAGAAGTTGTTTTGTGAAGTTTGCTCCGCGTTCAGTTGTTCTTTTGATGAATTTGTAGGGGACAAAGTGGTCTCCCCGTCCTATTCCTCCACCATCTTGGCTCCTCCCCGCCTTCGTTGCCTCTTGACATGTGTAATCTTCCTGTACCAGGGAGCGAACCTGTGCCCCCGTCATTGGCAGCTGGATTCTTAATCCCTGGACCACGAGGGAAGCCCCTGGCACACTGCTTTTCTTAATTCCTTTCTTTAAGAATGTATTTATTTGGTTGCACCGGGTCTTAGTTGTGGCAGGTGGAATCTTCTGGTTATGGTGTGTGAAATCTTAGTTGTCACATGTGGGATCTAGTTCCATGATCAGGGTTTGATCCCGGGTCCTCTGTATTGGGAGCACCGAGCCTTAAGCAGTGGACCACCAGGGAAGTCCCTCTTAATTCCTTTTAGAAATGTTATACACAGTTTGGGCTTCCCTGATAGTTCAGCTGGTAAAGAATCCACCTGCAAAGCGGGAGACCTGGGTTTGATTCCTGGGTTGGGAAGATCCCCTGGAGAAGGGAACAGGTTTCCCACTCCAGTATTCTTTTTTTTCCCTCACTCCAGTATTCTGGCCTGGAGAATTCCACGCACTGTACAGTCCATGGGGTCACAGAGAGTCGGACACGACTGAGCGACTTTCCCTTTCACTTCTTTCATACACAGCGTTGAGCTTATGACATGAATGCGATAGAGATGGCAGAGTGAATAGAGAGGCACGCGGTTGTATTTTACCTGAAGGAATCCAATACCGATCCTGTGCAGACTGGGACACATTAAAATGTGTACTTCATCTCTAGAGCAATCAGTGAAGGACAGTATATGCAAAGACAGAGCTAGAAATCCAATAGGAGAATTATGGGATTCAAAGAAATACTGTATTAACACAAAAGAAGGACTGGAAAGAGAAACCAAAAGAGATAAATAGCAAGGTAGTAGATATAAATCTAACTTAACTGCAACTGAAATTCTATGTAGATGGAATAAAACTCCAATTACAAGGTATGTGCTATTATACTAGATCAATGCAAAGAAATAGAGGAAAACAATAGAATGGGAAAGACTAGAGATCTCTTCAAGAAAATTAGAGCTACCAAGGGAACATCTCATGCAAAGATGGGCTCAATAAAAGACAGAAATGGTAATGGACCTAACAGAAGCAGAAGATATTAAGAAGAGGTGGCAAGAATACACAGACGAACTGTACAAAAAAGATCTTTACGACCCAGATAATCATGATAGTGTGGTCACTCACACTCACCTAGAGCCAGACATCCTGGAATGTGAAGTCAAGTGGGCCTTAGGAAGCATCACTATGAACAAAGCTAGTGGAGGTGATGGAATTACAGTTGAGCTATTTCAAATCCTAAAAGATGATGCTATGAAAGTGCTGCACTCAATATGTCAGCAAATTTAGAAAACTCAGCCGTGGCCAAGGACTGGAAAAGATCAGTTTTCATTCCAATCCCAAAGAAAGGCAATACCAAAGAATGCTCACACTGCCACACAATTGCACTCATCTCACACGTTAGTAAAGTAATGCTCAAAATTCTCCAAGCCAGGCTTCAGCAATACATGAACCATGAGCTTCCAGATGTTCAAGCTGGTTTTAGAAAAGGCAGAGGAACCAGAGATCAAATTGCCAACATCCGCTGGATCATTGAGAAAGCAAGAGAGTTCCAGAAACACATCTACTTCTGTTTTATTGACTATGCCAAAACCTTTGACTGTGTGGATCACAATAAACTGTGGGAAATTCTGAAGGAGATGGGAATACCAGACCACCTGACCTGCCTCTTGAGAAACCTGTATGCAGGTCAGGAAGCAACAGTTAGAACTGGACATGGAACAACAGACTGGTTCCAAATAGGAAAAGGAGTATGTCAAGGCTGTATGTTGTTACCCTGCTTATTTAACTTATATGCAGAGTACATCATGAGAAACACTGGGCTGGATGAAGCACAAGCTGGAATCAAGATTGCTGGGAGAAATATCAATAACCTCAGATATGCAGATGACACCACCCTTATGGCAGAAAGTGAAGAAGAACTAAAGAGCCTCTTGATGAAAGTGAAAGAGGAGAGTGAAAATTTAGCTTAAAGCTCACCATTCAGAAAACTAAGATCATGGCATCCAGTCTCATCACTTCATGGCAAATAGATGGGAGACAGTGGAAACAGTGGCTGATTTTATTTTGGGAGGCTCCAAAATCACTGCAGATGGTGATTGCAGCCATGAAATTAAAAGATGCTTACTCCTTGGAAGAAAAGTTATGACCAACCTAGATAGCATATTAAAAAGCAGAGACATTACTTTGTCAATAAAGGTCCATCTAGTCAAAGCTATGGTTTTTCCAGTGGTCATGTATGGATGTGAGAGTTGGACTATAAAGAAAGCTGAGCACCAAAGAATTGATGCTTTTGTACTGGTGTTGAAGAAGACTCTTGAAAGTCCCTTGCAATGCAGGGAGATCCAACCAGTCCATCCTAAAGGAAATCAGTCCTGGGTGTTCATTGGAAGGACTGGTGTTGAAGCTGCAACTCCAATACTTTGGCCACCTGATGTGAAGAGCTGACTCATTTGAAAAGACCCTGATTCTGGGAAAGATTGAGGGCAGGAGGAGAAGGGGATGACGGAGGATGAGATGGTTGGATGGCATCACCGACTCAATGGACATGGGTTTGGGTGGACTCCGGCAGTTGGTGATGGACAGGGAGGCCTGGTGTGCTGCGGTTCATGGGGTTGCAAAGAGTTGGACATGACTGAGCAACAACTGAAGTGAACTAGATAAAAAAACAAGATTCAACTATGTGCTATCTACAAGAGATGCACTTTATACACAAAAGCACAGATAGGCAGTAAGTAAAAGTGTGTGGAAAAGTAGATACAGACTGACCTCAGAGATACTGTGGGTTCAATTCCAGATCAACTGCAATAAGACAAATAACACAGTAAAGCAAATCATGGGAGGTTTTTTATTTCCCAGGGCATAGAGAAGTGGTCTATACTGGGGGAAGGGTTAGTTAGGGAGTTTGGGAAGGTCATATACACACTGCTGTATTCAAAATGAGTAACCAACAAGGGGGCTATCCTGGTGGCTCAGACGGTAAAGAATCTGGCTGCAATGCAGGAGACCTGGGTTTGATCCCTGAGTTGGGAAGATCCCCTGGAAAAGGAAATGACAACCCACTCGAGTATTCTTTCGTGGAGAATCCCCATGGACAGAGGAGTCTGGTGGACTACAGTCCATGGGTTGCAAAGAGTCGGACACGACTGAGTGACTAAAAACAGCACAGCCAACAAGGACCTCCTGTATAGCACACAGAACTCTGCTCGATGTTTGGTGACAGCTTGGATGGGAAGGGGGTTTTGGGGAAGAACAGACACACGTTTATGTATGGCTGAGTCCCCACCTGTTCACCTGAAACTACCACAGTATTGTTAATCAGATATATACCCCCAATACAGAATAAAATGGCTTAAAGTTTGGGGGAAATAAGTTGTATTTACACTGCACTAATCTATTAACTGTGCAATAGCATTATCTAAAATACAGTGTACTTACCTTAATTTTGAAAATGCCTTATTGCCCCCTAAAAATAAGCTACCCATCATCTGACAATACTGTGTTGCCACAAACCTTCAATTTGTAAAAATTCCAATATCTACAAAGCACAATAACGTGGGCACGCCTGTACCTTGCAAGCAGCCTAGGAAAGCTAGAGAGATTGTGTTCATATCACACAAAATAGACTTTAAGGCAAAGCATATTATTAGAGGCAAAGAGGGACAATTTTTACATCATCTTCCTGATGAAAGGGTCAGTTCATCAGGAAGACATAAAGTTGTAAGCGGTTATGCACCTGAAAGCAGCTTCCAAACATGGGACGTGAAGTCTGATGACGAGAGGGTGGAGACAGGTCAGTAATCGCAGCTGGAGACTTGAACCCTTGGCTCACCAAACTGAGAACGGCTGGGTACATAAGTGATGCAGGACTCGCGGAAGAGGATCGGCAAGCCCGCAGAGCCTGTGAGGGGCTGAGAACCCGGCCAGGAGGCCCTGCTGCTGGGAACCGCCCCCACCAACATCGCAATCTAGAAGCACCTCCGTGGGGACCCCGCTGCCTTGGCTTCTGGGCAGCGGCCCTGCAGGCTGCATCCACCCCGGCCACTGAGGCCAGCGCCTGGACTTGGAGCCACCTGGGCCCTGATGCCTCCCCAGCCCTGGCTCTTCCCGCCACCTGCCTCCAGCCTATCCCCTGAGCCCCCCCACCCCCACCCCGAGCCTGCGCCCTGCCAGTGAGTTACTGAGACCGGAGTTTGGAGAGTCCAGCAGCAGGACGTGCTGAGGAGGGATTTCATCCCAGGCCGGGTCCCTCCAGGGCCTCTGACCTGGGGGGCCTCCCTCCCCGCCACCCCCCTGTCAGGATGCGGTCCTCTGTGGACCTCTAAGGCCCCCCCGTCTCTGGGACCCGGCTGTGGGGCCGGGTGGATGCAGCCTGGATGGGCAGAAGCCCTCTGAGTCTCCATGGCTGGCCAGGGAGGGCGTCTGCTTCCCAGGAGAGGTGCTGGCAAAAGGCAGAGGAAGGCGTCTGGAGGAGCCCCCGTGCGCTGTCCACCGTCTTCCACCAAGGGCCCCTGGGGCAGGGGACCCAGCCCCACGCCTGAGCCCCGGCGCTGGCCTGGGCAAGGGCTTGGATGGTAGCGGCAGGTGTGGCCCTCGAGCCCAGCCGGGACCCAGGTCTGGGGGAAGGAGCTGCCAGGATGGGGGCTTCTCCTCCATACCTGGGGGGAGGCTGGTTCTGGAAGGGCCCTCGGGCGGCGGTGCAGCAGCTCAGCACCGGGTTGGGGGTGGCACCTGCTGGACATGGTTTCGGCAGAGACGCGGGCCCACCCGGCTCCCTGGGGAGGTACCTGAGGCCTACACGGTGGACACAGGCCTCCAGGGGATTGCCTGGCTGTGGGATGAACCCACCAAGATCTTGGGTTCCAGGAACTTCCAGAAGCACCCTTGGAGGCTCCGTGTAGGGGGTGGGGAGGGGTGCACAGTGCCTTTGGGGCGCTTGCCATCCCCAGGACCCCCCAGCAGGATTGGGGTGCAAAGTCCCCCAGAAGCCACTGGGGTGGCTCTCCGGGGGGGGGGGGCGGACCCAGGGACCCCAGGAGAAGTCTGGGGTGAATCCCTGCCCTGCCCTCAGCCCACCCTTGAGGGACATCAGCTGTGGGTGGTAGCCCCGAACGCTGAGGGGAGGGGCCACTGGGAGAAGCCAAGTGCCCCTCGTGCCGCTGTGCCCCCGGACCCTGCCGCTGTGCCCCTGAGGGCCCACCGTCCCTCCTGGACTGGCGGCCTTTGCAGCCCGGGCCCTGGGTGTGCAGGCGTGGGGCTGGGTCCCCGGAGCAGGAGGCTTCAGTGGAAGAGGGTGGATGGACCCTCTCCTCCTCCTTCCACCCGGACCTCTCCTGGGAAGTGGGCTGGGAGATCCGGCGGGGACTCAAGCCAAGGGGCCAAGCCAGGCAGGAGAGGGGGCGAGGGCCGGGTCCCGGGGAATGCCTGGACCTCTCGGGGGTGCTCACCCGGCTCCCACCAGCAGGGCAGTGGCCTGTTGGGGCGTCCCGGGCCCCAGGCAAGGAGGCAGACAGTGAGAGCGGTCTCGAAGGGGTCCCTGAAAGATGGGTGCTGCCCAGGCCTGGTCCCTGAGCCTAGGCAGACGCTTCCTGACAGCCGCCAAGCGTACACGCGGTGCCTGGGGGCAGAGCTGGCCCTGTCTGTCTGCTCAGGAGGCCTCGGCCAGGGCAGGGGAGGCAGTGAGGGCTGTTCGCTTGGTCCGCTCAGGACTGCAGGGGCCACCATCTTCCTGGGGCCCAGATGGACCAGCCCGGTCACCTGAAGTGCCCGCTGGCAGGACGCCTTCCGTGAGGGCCAGCCCCTTCTGGGAGGCTCCGGGGGCAGGTGGTCGCTGCTTCTCTGCGCCCCTCCAGCCTGTCTGTTCCTCTGCCCTGGCCAGGGTCTGCTGCAAAGAGGGAGCCCACGCCTGCTGGCTGCAGCCTGGGAGTGTGCCCCCCGCTGCGGGCAGCTTGCCCGGTGCAGGGAGCGTCCCACGTGACCGGCTGCGTGGGGACGCGTGTGGGTGTTGTGGGTGGATTTGCCACCTGGAGGGAGGGCAGCGGTCTCGTGGGGACAGGGCTAGGCTGTGGGCACCCTCTGAAAGCCCAGATTAGCCTTGCGAGTCATCAGCTTCTCCAGGGGGCACATGGGATTCTCCTGACTCCAAATCTGCACCTCCTGGTGATGGGCCAGGGGGCAGCACCCCAGCCCACGCCCTGCCCTGGCTGCGTACCTGCCCCAGCTCCTAGGTGCCAGGCCACAGTGCTCCAAACCCAGGCCAGGGAGCCAGGCATGCCCTGTGGCCACGCCGGGAATAGTCCTGGGGCGCGGTATTTTGAAGACATGAGCTGAACGGCAAAGACTGTGGGCTGGCCCTCCACTCTGGCGTCTGGCGCCCTGGCTGCTGTATTTTGGTGACCAGACCATTTTAGCCTCCAGAACGTGTCGCTTCCCAGAAGTTCTGGATGGGAACGCTGTCCAGCGGTAGCTTATTCTTAACAGCGGGGCGGGGACCCCAGGCAGGCTGGGTGGGAGCCAGCCCCTGTCTCCTCTGTGCTGGGAATCATGCCCAGCTCGCATCCGCCTTTCCCACCCTGGCTGGGGAGACGTTGCCCACGGGGGACTGGGTCCTCCCTTGACCCCTGAGCCGGGTGGCAGGCTCAGCTGCCCGCTCCCTGAAGCCCCCTATTCCCATTCCCCTGTGAGGACAGGCTCACGGTCCCTGAGGGCAGGTGAGGAGAAGCACCCTGAGAGTGCAGACGCCCCAGTCTCACATGGCCAGGGCCCCCAGCACTGGCTCCGCTGGAGCTGCGCTTGGCCCTCAAGCTGGGGGGCTTGTCCCGTCATTATCACCCGTTGATCCCGGGTCTGCACAGCCGCGAACATTCACGTATCGCAAATCACGTTCCCTGTTGTTTGCAGGCCCATTCAGGCAAACCCCAGAACGTTTTGCTGCACGCTTGCCCTGGATGGTGGACAGGGAGAGGGCCTGTTCTCTGCCCATTCTGGGAAAACACATGCCACTTACTGGGAGCTGCCTGCTTCCGGGGCCCTGCAGGTTGAGGGTCCCTGGGGATGGCCCAATCCCCCCTCCCTCATCCCCCCTGCAGCTCCGCTCCCCGACCTGAGATCCCGCCGCCAGGCTTCTCCTCTGCTGCAACTGGAGGGCGACCCCCCACCCCCACCCCGTGAGGGGCCGGCAGCCTGTGCCCACCACGCTGGGGGCCTGTTCCCATCCTACCACCTGCCGGGCGGCCAGGAGGAGTGGGTTCAGGGGCAAGGCACCGGCTATTTGTAGCATCTCGGGCTCCGAGGCTGCTGTAAACACTGTCCCAGCCTCTCTGGGCCCGAGACCTCTCTGCCCGTAGCAGCACTTGGCCCTGCATCCCCCAGCTCCCAGGTCAGCAGTGTCTTCTGCAGAGCTGGGCATCAGGGCCCAGCCAGCATCTGGACCAGGCTGCACCTCAAGGCTGCAAGTGCCACAGAGCCTGACCCGGAATTGCTGTGAAAGGAGCAGGGTGGGACTTCCCTACCGAGCCAGTGGGTGAGGTCTGTTTCCATTGGAGGCGGCACGGGTTCTATGCCCAGTCAGGGAAGTTCCACAGACCACACAAAAAATGTGGCTAAAAATAAATAAAACCCATTAAAAAAAAAAACACAATCTTCAAAAAAAGGCAGAAGGGTTTCCTTAGGAGCTCAGTGGTAAAGAATCCAGTTGCCAGTGCTGGGGACACAGGCTCGATCCCTGCTCTAGAGCCCGGAGCCACGACCGCTGAAGCCCGTGCTCCACGGCTAGAGAAACCACCGCAGTGAGATGCCTTCACGCTGCACCAAAGAGGAGCTCCTGCTGGACGCAACTTGAGAAACGCCCACACACAGCCACGAAGACCCAGCACAGCCGAAACTAATTAATCAATTAATTAAAAAAAACTCAGGGCCCTGTGCTGCTAACCATTGCACCTGCGCACCGTGCCTGCCATAAGCAGCTGTGTTGGGCCTCCACAGGGACGGTGCTGGCTCTCACCCATTCTGCATACCCTCCTTGGCACGCTGGCGTGTCACGATTTATTTCGACAACCCAGGTGGCAAATGGTAGGTGCCAGTCCCGGGGGGCTGGACCCAGGGGAGGGGGAGCAGTGAGGTGTGTGACTGCCCTGGGGTGAAAGTGAAAGACGCTCAGTTGTGTCCGATTTTCTGAGACCCCATGGACTGTGTAGTCCACGGAATTCTCCAGGCCGGAATACTGGAGTGGGTAGCTGTTCCCTTCTCTAGGGGGTCTTCCTAACCCAGGGATCGAACCCAGCTCTCCTGCATTGCGGGAGATTCTTTACCAGCTAAGCCACAAGGGAAGCCCAAGGATACTGGAGTGGGTAGCCTATCCCTTCTCCAGGAGATCTTCTTGACCCGACCCAGGAATCGAACTGGGGTCTCCTGCATCTCAGGTGAATTCTTTCCCACCTGAGCTATCAGGCAAGCGCATCCCAAAGCCTCAGCGGCGCCTGTGTGGAGCAGGGCCCCTCCACTGCGGCCGGCTTTCTGAATGCCCAGAGCTGGCCGGAGCTGACCTCTCTGTGAGCTGCTTACCCGCTGGAGACACCTTTCCCACTAATCGGCGCGTGTTCTCCTAGAGCGGGTGGGGGAAGGGCCCTCTCCCTGTCCACGATCCAGGGGGCGAGCATGTAGGCAGGATGTTCTGGGGTTTGCTTGAATGAGCCGGCAAACAGCAGCTTTGAGATACGTGAATGTTTGTGGCTGTGCAGACCTGGAATCAACAGATGATAATCAGCAAATCAGCAAAAATTACACCAACAATCAACAAATAAGAATACACCAGGCATCCACAAGTACCAAGAGTGAGCCTCCGCGTTCGGGCATTTCTCAGCTTCCATGTCTTGCCCTGGAGTTTGCAGGGCCTGGCACCCTGTGGTCACAGCCCAGGCCATACCGGGCTCAGCTGTCCGACCTCCCGAGGTGGCCGTGCGGTCTTTTATGCCCCCTTGTGGGTGAGGAGGTTGGGGCTCAGAGAGGTCCCGGGGCGCAGTGAGTGCCTGGGAAGCAGAAGTTGAAAAAGAGCTTGAGAGCAAGCAGTTCCATCCAGGGGACCCCGGGGGCGGGGGGAGCCCACGGGCAGAGAGAAGGCCCTGTCGTCCCAGGGAGCTCCAGGGGCTCAGGCTGCTGTGGACGCCCAGAAAGCATGTGTCACCTCGGGATGGCTGGTCAGAAGGAGGGGAGGCTGGTGTTTATCCAGTGGCTCCAGTCCAGTTGGTTGAGGGTCACCCCTAGGGGGGTCGACACTGCAGCACTTTCTACTGGGAGGGGCAGGGTGGTCTTCCTGACTTCTGAGAAACCTGTGACCCCTGGCGCCAGAGATCTGTGACCAGCTGGGGCGGGCCTGACACAGGACCTGGCCTCGCCCGGCACTGTCCACCGGGGCTGTGCAGAAACTGGGGTTCAGGACAGGGACACCCAGAAAACACGCCAGATCTGGGCCTTGGGGCCTGGCCCAGGCGGCCTGGAAAAGAAGGCCATGATACTGACAAGGAGGTCTGCTCCTACAAATGCCCAGAGGGCTAAAGATCAGCAAAGCCCTTTGCTTTTCAGTACCAGGGCCCTGCAGAACTGGCTCTGCAGGGAGCTGCCTGCCCAGGACTCAGAGACCCCCTGAGACCTGGTCTCCCATGAGCAGGAACAAGGAAGAGGCCTTGGGGTGACCTGCTCAGAGGACAGACATCCCAGCGCAGCTCTATCAGGGCCCAGACCGGCAGAGGAGTCGGGGGGCCGGGGGGGTCAGGGCTCCTGGAGGGCTCTGACGTGCAGTCGCTGAGACCCCAGGAGCCCGTCGTGGGGTTGTTAGGGGCCAGGAAGACAGACCAAGCCCATCTCTAAGTGTCTGCTTTGATGTTGTGTGTACTTGCTGAGTCGGGAGCTTGCCCTTGAGCTCGGCTCACTGCTGGGGCTGCTGGTAATGTGGGAGGCGGGAGGCCCAGGCTCCCGCTGCTGCGCTCAGACCTCAGCTCCAGGGTTCAGGTGCTGTGTGACCCTGGGTGGGTTACTTACCCTGTCTGGGCCTCATCGTTCTCCTCTCTAAAAACAGAGAGGAATAAGCCTATTCCTCTCTAAAACAGAGTTGATGCAAGCTCCCGTGGGGCGGCAGTGAGGATCAAGTGAGGTGATTCTGAGGTGCGCTCAGAGAGCTGGGCCCAGCAGCAGGGGAGGGGCAGCCTCTATTGCTATTATTTTATTACTATTAATGGTGTCCCCTGGGCAGAAGCTCTTCCTCTGCAGATGCACGTCACGGCTTCCCTGGGACCCACGCTCAGGGGCTCCGATGTCCCCTCCTGGTCCCTCACCACTCCCCTCCTTCCCCACGAGGGTTTGAGTCGGGAAGAGCCACCTTGGCCAAGGCTGAGGCCGCCACTGAGGGCCACATCTGCCTTCTCCAGAGACTGGGGGCAGGGCTGGAGGGTGGGGTACGGGCTGAGGGGGGAGGGGAGTTGGGGTGCCCCAGGGTGTCGATGGGGTAAGCAACCGGCGCACATCCAGGGTATGGGGACAGTTCTTTTTTTAAAAAAGTTTATTTGGCTGCTCCAGGTCGTAGTTGCTGCATGTGGAATCTAGTTCTCTGACCAGGGATGGGACCGAGGCCCTCGGCATTGGGAGCACGGAGTCTTAGCCACTGGACCACCAAGGAAGTCCTGGGAGGGTTCTTTTAACCCAGGGACAAATTAGGAAAATTGAGCATTCATGGTTTTTCTCCCAATTCAAGATGAAAATAACTTTACTGAGACCCACAGGCAAAAATCGTCCAGACAGATCTGAGGTACTGTGGGTTCTGTTCCAGACCACAACCGTAATGCAAATGCCACCATGAAGGGACTCACGTGAATTCCCTGGTTCCCCAGTGCATATAGAAGTTATGTTCACACTAAGGTGTAGTCTGTTAATATGGAGCAATAAATAGCATTATGTCTAAAAGAAGCACATGCCTTAATTAAAAAACACTTTATTGCTAAAAAGTATCTACACCATCGTCTGAGCCTATGGTTACCAAACAAATGATAACGAAAAGCCGGAACTATTCAGGAATTAGCAAAACTGACACAGACACAGGAGGTGAGCAAGTGCTGTTGGCAGAAGGTGCCGACAGGCCTGCCCGAGGCAGAATGGCCACAAACCTCGATTTGTAAAAGACGCAGCGTCTGCAAAGTGCAGTCAATGAGGCGTGCCCCTCAGTTCAGTTCAGTTCAGTTCAGTTGCTCAGTCATGAAAGCTATGACCAACTCAGACAGCATATTAAAAAGCAGAGACATTACTTTGCCAACAAAGGTCCATCTGGTCGAGGCTATGGTTTTTCCAGTGGTCATGTATGGATGTGAGAGTTGGACTGTGAGGAAAGCTGAGCGCCGAAGAATTGGTGCTTTTGAACTGTGGTGCTGAAGACTCTTGAGAGTCCCTTGGACTGCAAGGAGATCCAACCAGTCCGTCCTGAAGGAGACCAGTCCTGGTTGTTCATTGGAAGGACTGATGTTGAAGCTGAAACTCCAATACTTTGGCCACCTGATGCGAAGAGGTGACTCATTTGTAAAGACCCTGATGCTAGGAGGGATTGGGGGCAGGAGGAGAAGGGGACGACAGAGGATGAGATTGCTGGATGGCATCACCAACTCGATGGACATGAGTTTGAGTAATCTCCGGGAGTTGGTGATGGACAGGGAGGCCTGGCGTGCTGTGATTCATGGGGTTGCAAAGAGTTGGACAGGACTGAGCGACTGAACTGACCCCTTCCCCAGGGCCCTTCAGAACACCCAAAGGAAAGTGATCACAGCACACCGGTCAGTTAGAGCGCATCCCTTTGCCGTGTGTGGGTCTACAATGTCTGTACTGAGAATGGAGCCTGCTCAGACCCCTGACCTTGTATGGTTCACACACGGGGCCACTCCGGAAAGGTTCCTGCCGTCCTTGTCCTGCTCTTGCTGGGAAGCGTCTAGCTTATGTGCTCATTTAACAGGGCGGTTTGGATCACGTGAGCATCGCCCACAGACAACCTCTGGGTTCCTCCCCGCAGGCCCTCCCCTCCTCCAGGGATCATCTCCCTGCCCCAGGCTCAGCCAGGCTTCACCTCCAAAAAGCCTCCAGGCCCCTGGGCATCCCTGGAGGGCCTCATCCTCTCTGCTCAGGGCGGGGAGGTCATCTGGCGAAGGTCTCAATTCTGTGTACTGGGACCTGGGTGCTGATGGCCCCCCGCGTGGCCCTGCCTGCACGGAGCCTGAGCCCCCCAGGTCCTGGGAGGGACACCGCTGGATGACTAACCACGCTGTCCTGGAAACTCGTTTTTCTGCTGTTCCCCAGCACCTGGCCCTGCCCAGCCCTTCTCGCACGGTCTGTGACTTCTCCTGAGCCCCTATTTGGGCGGGTGGCACCCGGTCAATCCAGCCTTCCAAGCCCCTGTCTGGAACATCACCTGGCTCGCCAGCCCCCAGCCCGTCTGCCTCCAGCACCTCCCTAAACCCAGCCGTCTGCTCGCAGTTGTGTGCTGCCCCGAACCTGCTCCCTGATTGCATCTGCCCCGATCCCCTAGTCCAGCCCCTATGGGGCCCCCAAGTGACTCTCCAGGATGCCCATCAGCGTACATCCGACTGGGCCCCTCCCTTCCTGGGGCTCCCTGGGCCAACCCCGCCTGTGCCCCCTCCAGCCCTTGCTCCTGCTGGGCCCCCTGCCCGGACCCCTCGGCCGGCTCACTCTGCTCAGACCTCCCCTCCTCGGGGGAGCCCCACTCGACGACCCCAGGCCCTGAGCCCTGGGCCGCCACCTGTGCTGACCACCCTGTGTGCGTGTTGGCTCCTTCCCACTAAGGCAAAGCCCTTTCAGGGCGATGCATGTGTGCTAAGACGCTTCAGTCGTGTCTGACTCTGCGACCCCACGAACTGTAGCCCCCCAGGCTCCTCCGTTCATGGGATTCTCCAGGCAAGAATACTGGAGTGGGTTGCCGTGCCCTCCACCAAGGGATCTTCCCGACCTGAGGATCGAACCAGAGTCTCCTGCGGCTCCTGCATTGGCAAGCAGATTCTTCACGGCTGAGCCACCAGGGAAGACCATGTCTTATTTGCTTTTATGTGTCCATCCCCCAGAGGCAGACACAGCCCCTGGCACTCGGCGTCCGGACCCCCTCTGTGAGCTCAGGAGCGGAGTGCCGCGTCGGCGGTGGTTTCGGGAGGACTGGGCTGCGGGGCCGTGGGGGTGCGGGGAGGGCCCAGCCAGCAAACTGCACAGAAGCGGCAGCCCCTGGTTTTCCTGTCAGGGCCCTGCGGGATGTCGCTGGCCCCGGGAACGAGAGCCTGAGCAGTCCAAGCTCTGGGCTTCTGGAGGTGATGAGCTAACTGGCATCCAGCGAGGTTAAATTCCATCTCCTAAAACTGCATTCTCAGAATATATATATAAACCCTTATTTCGGGATTGGCCTATTGGCGTGACATCTGATGTCAGCATGATTTTTTTGGGGGCCTGACTCTCTATCTTCAGGACGGTGGCATATTGGGAAGGTCAGTAACTTGGCCAGTGTCCTTATGGACAACCCAGGACTGGAGAAGGAGAGAATGGATTTAGAAAGGCCAGAACTTTAAGCCAACTCCTCTGGGGACAGAGTGCGCAGAAGAGAGCTGGTGGCCCGAGAAGTCACTCGAGGACACCCCGGAGCCAAACATGCCTTTTCATTTATTTTGATAGGTGGAATTTAGTTTTAATTATTTAAGAGAATACTTCATGAGATATTTTCAAAGAGAAATGAGATCTTAATAATCTAAGCTCTCATTACAGCCCTCAGCTATTAAATCTTTATAAATCTCTGCTGGAAGCTTGGAGAGGAGGCTCGGTTTTGGAGGCAGGAGTGAGCGGGGAGCAGGGGCTTGAACGTGGCCGAGGCTCACTGTCTCACCTGGGGCCTCAGGCTCAAGGTTGAGGGCTGCTCCGTAAGCGACATCGTGGGAGGGAGAAGGTCTGATGATCGCAACGGGTCACTGGGAGACGGAGGCCGGGGTGCGGCCAGCTGGCCCGGAGGAGACCTGGACGGTCTCCCAGGGAGCTGGCTTCTTGCTCTTGCTGGAGCTAACTCCGTTCTAAAAGTGGGGAGTTCCAGTACCTTGGGGAGAAATTCAGTCTGAGTGATTTTTACCACCCTAAATTAAACGATGAGTGTCCATGGGCGACGTCTGTCACTGAGGCCTCCTTCCCACTCTGCTGACTCTCCCCTCATCCTCTGAGGTGTTCAGGCTCACGGGAACCAGGCGAGGCCAGGACTCACCAGGCTGTGGTCCACAGTCTCCCTGCTGAGAAGGGACACCTGGCCAGGGCCCTGTGGGTGCATTTCGTGCATTGCAGGGCCCTGTCTGCACGTCCAAGGCCCCCGGCCCTGAGCTCCAGCACCCTCGCTGCCCCACGGGTCCCTCGGGTCTCCCCAGGACGTGGGACAGGAGCCTCAAACTGCCCACATCCAAGGTGGTGCCACCCGCCCTCCCCAGACCCACTCTTTCTGTACCCCCGCCTCAGCATCCACCTCGGCTTCTCCCTTGATGGCCAGGTGGTCACCAATCCCTGCTGCTGACAGAGCCTCAGCCCACCCCGCATCAGCCCCGACCTCCCACCTGCTCGCTGCAGACGCTCAGTTTTGCTGGCCCCAGGCCTGCTTGCTCACAGCAGCCCGCCCCCTGGCTGCCTCGGTCCACACTCTGTCCAGAGATTCAAGCACCTGCCCCTCTTCTTTCATCGACCTGTGCCTGGAGCCCACAGGTAAGATGCAGAGCCGCTCTCAACCTTCCCACCACAGCTGGTGACGACCCCAGGGGTGTCCCTGCCACTCCTGTGTCCCGAGTGCACTACACTTTGGTGTCTCTCTGCCCCAGCCCGTCTCGGGTCCACTGCCTGAAGACCCCTCCCCTCTCCCTGAGTCCGGAGAAGCAGTTGAACCATCACTGCCTTTGTGGCGCCTGAGGAATCCAGCTCATGTCACAGAATAAATGAATGAATGAATGGGCTCTTCTCTGAAAGAGGCCGTTTGTTCCTCCTGTCCCCCGCCACCATCACGGTGGAATCACAGCACACCTGTGAGAGGAGGGGGATGGAAATCCTCCAGGCCTCTTGGTCAACAGGAGAAACTGAGGCAGAGGTGGAGCTGGCCCCCACCTCCTGACTTCCAGGATGGATTGGGTCATGTGCTCTGTACTACGCCAATCATCGGCTAGGAGAACCATGGGCTTCGCCAATCAGCAGTTACTCCTGAGGCACCCAGGGCAGAGCTTGGACCCCCCGCGGGAAGGTGGGCTCTGTCAGGGAGGGTGGGCCCGTGGGGTCTGGGATACAGACCCCCTGGCTTGTTCTGCCAAAGGCTGTCGCCAAAGCCACTCATACCTTGTGGCAAAACTCTCAGGTGGCTGTGCTCTGCCAGGGTCAAGGTCAGTCTGAGGTTCCTGAAGGAGGAGAAGGTTTTTTCTAGAAACTTATAGAAACTGGAAGGACCTCCATTGAGTGTTTCCTGAGGCCACCTTGTTTAAATGCCCTGATGTTCCCAAGCCCAGCTCCCCAGGTAGCTCACTTCATCACCTAGGCAGCTCCAGAGCTGGGGAGACGGGAGGGCAGAGGTTGAGATAAGTCACCCAAAGCTCCGCAGTTGGTCAGTAGGGGAGCCGGGGCTGGACCCGGAGCTCACAGTGCCCACGCCCGTCCTGCAAAAGTCCTTTCTGAAAAATTGAATGTAATTTGCACACCATACAATCCACTCTTCTGAAGTGTACAATTCAGTGGCTGTTGGTATATTTTGCAAGGTTGTGCAACCATCACCACACTCAATTTTAGAACAAGTTCATTACCCCCAGAAGAAACCACTCAGGCTTAGTGGTCACCCCCTGTTTCCCTCCCTCCAGCCCCAGGCAACCACTGGTTTACTTTCTGTCTCTGTAGTTTGGCCGATTCTGGACATTTATATACTGGAATCCTACAGCATGTAGACCTTGGTGTCTGGCGTCTTCCACTTAACGTGGTGATGTCCAGGTTTGTGCATGTAGAGCGAGGGTCAGTGTTTTGTTCCTTTCACCCATGCCCCATGGCGTGGACACACCAGGCTGTGTTCATCCAGTCATCAGCTGATGGGCATGGGGTTGTCTCCGGCTTTTGGCTACCATGGCTAATGCTGCTGAGATCAGAAGTTTTTATTCCTCTAGAGTAGAGACCCAGGACTGGTGTCGTGGGTGAGAGTCCTTTTTCAGAGGTGGAAGCACATGGTCATTTAAGGGTTAGCGAGTGGGCTCAGAGTGTTCCGTGCACTAGAGTGAGAGTTGGGAGGTGGTGGTTTGAGCTGCGCCGTCTGGGGGCTCTGGAACCTTGGGCAGATCTCAGCCACCCGTGTTCTGGAGCGGATGCTCCCAGCCCTGCCCTGAGAGGGTACCTGCAGGCCCACTTCTTCCCCGATGCTGTGCTAGGGAGAGATGAAGGTGCCCGCCCACAGAGGGTATAGAAGGCCGCAGAGGTGGACTTCTGTCCTGGCGTGGGCTCCCTCACCAGGCCCTTTGCTCCCAGAGACAGGAAGACCCTGCCCATCTGCTGTGATCGGCACCACTTTCTCATTTGCACATTCATGTCTACACCGCTTTGCTCTGTGGTTTCCATTTAGACTTGCAAGTAAACCTTAGCTAATTCTCACAAAATAGCCGTGCCAGGCGCTGCCAGAATTCTAATTGTATTTACAAAATAGCTAATAAATAGTTACTACAAATCTAATTGCTCCATAAAATTGAAGACTGCACCTTCTGCATATGTTCTTGGCGGTGAGGCAGGGCTGGGGGAGAGAGGGAGAGAAGCTGGGAAGGGGAGGGAGAGGGCTTGACCTGTCTCCTTGTTATAGCATCACCGGGGTCCTTCGTTTGGGTTCTCGGTAATGAGATCTGATCAGTCACCAGCGCCTTTGATCTGAGGTTGATCATTTGAGTCAGAAAGCAAGCTCTTACAATGGTTCATTTCAGTTGCAATTCCAAACCAGATCTCTTTGATTATGCATGGAAAGCTTACAAAATTTTCCACTGAGATGATTTTTGAATTAACTGAAAACTTAGCGGCTTCATAATTTTTGAATTGTAGATTTTCACCTCCCCTTCTTGGTCTCGTAAGTCCATCGCTGGGTCTTTTTAAATCTGAAATTTGCCATAGGCTGAGTCCTCGGAGAAAGATATATACCCTTGACATTTAAAAAAAAATTAATGGAAAATCACTAAATCCCTTCAAATGCTACATTGAAATGTAGTTACAGCTCTTTCCTTGTGCCCAGTGAAAATCTAGTCATAGCGAAATCTTAACGTTTAATATTGAAATCCTCATCCAAGAGACCCAAGAAACATTTTGCAAGGGGCAGCTTGGCATTTCCCAAACCTGCTGACAAAGCTCCCTGGGTCTAATTTGAAGCTGTGGCAACTAGAAAGATGACTCAGTGACCCTGACTTTTACCTGGATCCCAAGTTTGGGGCCCCAGAGGTCAGAGACCTAAGGGCAAAAAGTATGGGCTTGGAGATGATTACTCTGGGAATCCCTTGAGGGCTTGTTCCTACATACCTCCTTAGTGCCCCCAAGCCTCTAACTTGGCCATGGGTTTCATTTATGGGGTGGTGGCCTCTGGCTGTGCAGCAAATAGCCTTGGTCTTTGACTCACTCTGCAGGTCAGTGTGAATAGCATGCAGAGTTAGAGGGCCAGGACCAGACCCAGGAGAAAGTCCCTCTTTTTCTCCCTCCCTGCAACTATAGGGGGTTAGCAAGCCTTTAGGGAAGCTAGATTTCCTGTAGTGGATGCCGCTGATGCCGGTATTAATCAGCTTTGATGTGTGGGAAACAACTGAGAAACTTAATCTCTTCAAATAATAAGCATTTATAGCATTAATAACAAGCATTTATAACATTATGATTCTATGAGTTGGCAATTTGGGCTGGGCTCAGCTGAGCAGTTCTACTGGTCTTGCCTGGGCTCACTCACGTGGCCCAGCTGAGGCTGCATGACTCAGGATGGCTGACTCACGTTTCTGGCAGCTGAAGGCAGATGAAAGCTATTGGCTAGAATGCCTTGGTTCACTTCTATGTGGTTCCTTGGGAGTTAGCTTGGATTTGTTCACATAGTCTTGAGGTTCCAAGTGCCACAGGAGAGCATAAACCAATACATAAGCACTTTTTAAAAGAGGAGACAATGTGTTCTAATTTTTTTTTTTTAATATTTTCTTAGCCATGCTACATGGCATGTGGGATCTTAGCTCCCGCAGGGGTTAGGAATTGAACCCACGCCCCTTGCATTGGAAATGCAGAGTCTTAACCTCTAGACCACCAGGAAGGTCCCTACACAAGCACTTTTCAAACCTCTGCATGCATCATGTTTACTAATGTCTCATTGGCCAAAGCTAGTCTCACGGCCAAGCCCAGACTTAAGGAGTAGGGAACAGACTCCTCTTGATCAAAAGAGAAGGGCATGAATGCAGCGATAGGTGGAACTTGTAGCCATTCTGCAAACTACCACAGAGCCCCCAGGCCAGCTTCTCAGGGCCGGCACATCGATTTCCCAGCTGCTGTGCATGCTGGCCAGGAATCCAGCCGCCTTCTCCTCCAGAGAAAGGCTTCAGCTCATGAGAGTCACACCCCCAGTTTATATCCCTCCTCTCTGCCTGGGTGAGGGTACAAAAGGCAGACCCTCTTTCTGCAGGGAGCAGGTAGCTGTGGTGCGATTTGTGCTCCCGAGCCCACCGGGCACCAGTCTGGGGTCAGACTTCACCTGACCCACACTCGTGCTGGGCTTCCTTCCCCTTCCCTCCCACTCTCTCCTTCCTTCCCTCCCTTCCTCTCAGGTTTTTATTGAAAACAGACCCTGGTTCAAAATTGGGAAAGGAATACTACAAAGCTGTATATTGTCACCCTTTTTATTTAACTTCTATGCAGAGTATATCATGCGAAATGCCAGGTTGGATGAATTACAAGCTGGAATCAAGATTATTGGGAGAAATATAAAGAACCTCAGATATGCAGATGATTCTACTTTAATGGCAGAAAGTGAAGGGGAACTAAAGAGCCTCTTGATGAAGGTGAAAGAGTAGAATGAAAAAACTGGCTTAAAACTCAATATTCAAAAAACTAAGATCATGATCCCATTTGGTCCCATCACTTCATGGTAAATGGATGGGGAAAAAGTGGAAGCAGTGACAGACTTCATTTTCTTGGGCTCCAAAATCACTGTGGATGGTGACTGCAGCCATGGAATTAAACTAATTGTTCCTTGGAAGAAAAGCTATGACAAACCTAGACAGCATCTTAAAAAGCAAAGACATCACTTTGCCAACAAAGGTCCCTCTAGTCAAAGCTATGGTTTTTCCAGTAGTCATGTACGGATGTGAGAGTTGGACCATAAAGAAGGCTGAGCATCAAAGAATTAATACTTTTGAACTGCGGTGTTGATGACGACGCTTGAGAGTCCCTTGGACAGCATGGAGATCAAACCTGTCAATCCTAAAGGAGATCAACCCTGAATATTCATTGGAAGGACTGATGCAGAAGCTGAAGCTCTAATACTTTCATCACCTGATGTGACAAGCTGACTCTTGGAAAAGAGCCTGATGCTGGGAAGGATTGAGGGCAGGAGAAGAAAGGAGTGACAGAGGATGAGATGGCTGGATGACATCTGACTCAGTGGACATGAGTTTGAGCAAGCTCTGGGAGATGGTGAAGGACAGGGAAGCCTGGTGTGCTGCGGTCCATGGGGTCGCAAAGAGTTGGAAACGATGGAGCGACGACAGCAACTGGCCACACGCCCCCAGATCCCTCTCCAGTGCTGCTCCACCCTGCTGTGGCGAAGGCATTTCCAGGCTGGCCCGGTGATATTCCCCGTCCCACATGTGTCTCCACAGTGTGCCCTGGATGCTCTTCCTGTTGAGAGGTGGGGTCTGTGTCCCCTCCCCTGAAACTGGGTGGGCTGGTGACTTGCCTGGAATCACAGGGAACAGCAAAAGTGACAGTGTGTGGCTTCCAGTGGAAGGTTATCAAGGGCCACACAGGTCCTGCCTGTTGACTGCTCTTGATTGAAGCTCTCCTCCTGCCCAGCTGCCCCCAGGCTGCCGTGTTATGGGGAAGCCCAACCCTCCAGCCTCACCCTGCTCACCTCTGCCATCATCTGACTGTGCCTGAGAGAGACCCTACCCAGCTAAACCTTTCCTGAATTCCTGACCCACAGAAACCTTGAGAGATAATAAGATGATCGTTGTGGTCTAAGCTCCTATTTTTTAAAACTAAACTCTTTGTTTTGCTTTGGAGTATGATGATTCAGATGGTAAAGAATCTGCAATGTAGGAGACTCAGGTGCAATCCCTGGGTTAGGAAGATCCCCTAGAGAAAAGAATGGGCTACCCACTCCAATATTCTTGCCTAGAGAATTCTGTGGACAGAGGAGCCTGGTGGGCTACGGTCCCTAGGTCACAAAAGTTGGACAGGACTGAAGCAACTGACATACAACACACACAGTCCACGAACAACGTTGCTAAGCCCCTACGTTTTGATCTAACTTTTGATGCACTGATCTTAGTGGAGAACACAGATAAGGAGGTGCTTCTCCAGGACTTGGGGTGTTGTGTCCAAATTCGTGTGTGTGTGTGGGGGGGGTTGTTGCTATTTTGTTTTTTTGCTTGTTTTTGCAAAGAGATATTTAAGTTTTCTAGCACCATTTGTTGTTCCATACCATGCAGTATGTGGGATCTTAGTTCCACAAACAGGGATCGAACCCATGCTCCCTGCCTTGGAAGTATTAATACATAGTCTTAACCAGTGGACCACCTGGCAAGTCCATGTGTGTGGCTTTTTTGTCTCATTTGTCTTTCTGCCCCAGAGCCTCTCAAAGCACCTGGCTCATGGCAGTGTCAGTAAATGTTGGTGAAATTTCATATACCTCAGGGCCCTCTGGTCTTTAGCCAGACAGATCCTCCTAGTCTCCAGCAAGCCCTTCTGCCCCTCTAATGTCCTTTCCACTAGACGACGCAGGAGAGGAACTTCCGGAACAGTCGGTGCCTCTGTGGGTGCCCAGCAGAAGGGACGGTGGGTGCCCAGCAGAAGGGATGGTGGTAAGGGTTGGTTAAAGATCTTCTCTGTCGGGAACTCTGGAAGCAGCCATTTCCAAAGGAACTGAAATTTGTCTGGACTTGCTCCATGCCTGCGGGGTGTCCTCCAGCCTGTTAGAATGCATCTGCAGCCCTGGGAGGGAAGCTCTGCAAGACGGAAGGGCTTAGAGTCTTCAAGGACTAGGAGAGCCGGCAGGGCCAGGAAAGACGTGGATCCTGGGGTTGCGGCTTTCGGGGTGACAATGCAATCTAGAGGTGTTGGCATCTGTTCCCAGCCCACAAGGCTGCCTTCTCATCAGCCTTTGCTTAACAGCTGGGTCTGGGACTGAGTGACACCCTTTACCACCCAGGAGGCAGAAAGTGGTGGATGGAGGAAGGGTAGGGGGAGAGAGGTGGGTGTGGGGGGACAGAGTTGGGGAGGGGAGGACAGGGAAAGGCGGTGGGAGATGGTGAGGGCAGGGCATTCAATAGAAAGGTGTGGTGAGGGGTTGTGAGTGGCAGAGAATGGCTTGGAAAAAATTCCAGTGCTTTTCAAAGAATGCTAACTAACTTCTACATGTGTACCTAAATGATGCTACTGGATTTCGCCTGATTACAAAAGGTATCAGGAGTTGTACATTTAGAATGTCTCGTTTTTCTGGGCAAATGTCAGAGATGCTATTGCATTATTGGGGTTTCAGGTCTTTTGACAATATGGTGACAGCTGGGTCCTTGTCCAGGGGCAAAAACCTCGGAAGACACAATTCTGAAGACAAATGTAGTGAGTTCATGGCTGCCCGTGTCCAAGTCCATCCCAGGGGGGTCAAAGCTCAGACAGAGTGAGGTTAAAAAGGAGGAGAGTGGGGGAGATGCCTTCCAAGACAGGTACCAGCCACGTTAGTGGGGCTCACAGGATGGGCAGCTGCAGTGCCCCCAGGCCCAGGGCTGGGCAGCTTTTGGGGGTTTACAGGCGGACCCAGCTTGGGCAACCCCCACTCCTCAACTGTCGAGTGAACATCATAGTGTCTGAATGGATGACAGAATAACTATAGAGATACATAAATGGGTGTTATTTTTTACTGATCCTAGGGCAAACTCAGTCTCTTTTATCCTTAAAAATGGTGGGAAAAGGGGAATCAAGGCTCTGGACAAACTGGGGGGTTTTCCCTGATCCTTTCCTGATTTCTGTTTTCTTTGGGGAATCAACAGATGACACGTCTGCCTGAGCCCGTCACCTAACTAGCAACTTCGCCCAGACCCCTGCCTATTCAAATTACTTCCCGAGAGCACGGGGTCAGAGCGAGGCCCCGGGTCCGAGGGGCCTTTCCGGGGAGCCTGGAAGCAGCTGCCCAGGGCAGCCTGTGTGCCGGGCACAGTTTCTGCATTCGGAGTTGCAGAGTCAGGTGGTCCCTCTGAGGAGTAAAATCCCCCCAGGCGAGTGAGAGTGTCCGATTTTGGTTCCTTAACCATCTGTGGGGGAATTCTGTAGTTTGCCTCACACTCAAAAAGAAACAGCAAGGGAGGAAAGGCCATTTCCTGTCACACAGCCACCGGGGCAGGCGCCCCGGCTTCGGTGCCCGAGTGCCCCCCGCCCCCGCAGGCCTCGCTTCCACCGGGGCCTCTGGTCTCATGTGAACCCACTGACTTAAACCGGCGGGTGCCTATTATTATCCCCTGGAACAGCACCTGAGAGGTGGGGGGACAAGCCCCAGGGTCAAGAGAGAGCCCGGTGACCCAGCCCGCCCTGTCCCTCAGTCGTGTCCTCAGGACCCCTTAAGCCAGCTCTGCGTCTCCTCGCCCCCTTCAGAAGGACAATACAGCTGGCATCCTGCAAACTCTTGTTACACTGATAAAGCAGGCTTATTTAGGAAGCCTGTTAATTACAAAGCGAATTTTTACGTAAAGAAGCCCCAAGACTGTCATTTTAGTTATCAGCACATGGTACAGTTAGATTCCCCCTGCGAAATGAGCTTATTTGGGTCCACACTGAAAAACAGAGGGAAATTCACACTTGGTAGTTATGAAAAATCACCTACATTGCAAATCACTCACGGAAATTAGCATCTTAGAACAACTGGTTAGCTAGAGGTGTAAGAGGAACCTACATTTATGAATCTTCTGCCCTTTTTATCCTTGTTCCCCAGCACAGAGGAGATGTGACAATTACAGGACCATGTACATCCTTCCAACCTCCAGAAGTCCCACGTCCCCACTGTGGAAGGACGGGCCGGACACATTCCTCCACCCACCAGGGGCCTCAGTTTATGCTTCTGGCCTTAAAACACCCCCTCAGTTTGGGAACTCTAGTTACTATTGACTTTGTCATCACAGATTTCAAACGTGTCACAAGACTCACGTAAACTGGGCTGACCCAGGCACAGCCGGGAAGAGAGAACCAAGTCGGAACTGGTCATCAGGGCAGCTCCCTGGAACCTGAAATCCACAGGGTTCTAGAGTGAATTCCGTATGGGCCTGGTTGGGAGGGGGTCTCGGGTTTCTCCTGAATCCACACTCAGTGGTGAGGCCAGAGGGGGGCCAAAGACCCCCCAGTCTCCAACAGCCCCAGGCCTATCCCCAGTCCACATGTTAAATAAAGGACTCATGCTTGTTACAGCAGTGAGGATTCAGAACAAGTCCCTCGGATGCTCCTCTAGACAGATGACCACACCATAAACCTTTCCTGTGTGGAGACCTGGAGTTGGTCCCAGTCCTGCGTCCATCCTCAGGCCAGAGTCCTACCTGGTGACTCAGTGATGAAGTGAAATGAGGTACATGGAGTGGACATGGATGATTCAGCCTGGGGCAGGTGCCAATGGTTCATTCATTCATTCATTCATCCCTTCATTCATGCTTTGCTTCACTTAGTCACATGGTTTAAGGGCTGCCAAGGGCTTTCCACCAGGGAAAGAGCGAGGAAACCACTTTGGCCAAGTGGACCAAAGCCTCTGGCAGTGACATGGAGAAGTCACTCGTGGAGAAGTGGGCCCAGTGTCCTCCACTCAGGAATCTTCAGGAGGATGCAGGCAAGTTGAACTGCACCGTCGTTTATTTTGCTTAATATAACAAACCTCATTAACTCAAACTCTACTAATTTTGAGTATTTCACCCAGAGCAGGTGGAAGTTCCAATTGGCAGGACACACAAAACAGACGTCAGCAGGTAACGAGGAAAATAACTTTTAAACAAGACATCTGAGTCGTGACTCCATTAGCAAGGCGGTGTTTCAAACGTTTGCTCCAGAACCCACAGCAAGAAATAAGTTTTACCTCAAGACAGCCCAGCTTAGTTGTGTATACCCATGCAGAACAAAAAACCAAAGTTCACAAAACTACACTGATTCTAGTCACTCACACCTAGTAAGCGTGAAGCATTTTGCTATTTCCTATTTTTATTTTATTTCATTTTTTAAAAAAGATACTGGTCACACCCACTCAACTGATTTTTCAACCAATTAATAGATTGCAAACTGCAGTTTGAAAAACACCACCTCTCCAGTAAAGGGGCAGGAGCAATTTCGACAGCTTGTTGTATCCACTGTGTGGGTCTGAGGACCAGTCCCTCAGAAAATCCTTTTCAGGGAATTGACAAGGAAGTTTGTCATCAGTTTAACATCACACAAAGGCCTGGCAAAGTGTGATGGGAAAGCATTAATAACATCCCTGAAAAACAGTGGAGCATTTGATCTTTATTCATGGCAACTGATCATGGACACCTGAAATTAAAACAATCCCTCTGGCTCTGGGAAAGCCGGGTGCATCCTTTATGTGTAATAAAAGCAACAGCATCGGAAATATAGTCCCTGCCTCCCTTCTGGGTACCGTGGTCCCTCCCAAGGACACGCTGGCCGCAGGGTCCCTACTGGCATCAGCTGCCTTCTCAAAGCCCCCTGGGGTCGGGCAGGCCGTCGTATTTCCGCTCTACAAAAGGGGAAACCCGGGGCCAGGGAGGTAAAGTGCTTTCCTAACATCAGTTAGTCATGAGTTGAGTTCTGCTTTTTCGATTCCTGGTCTTGAAACCTCCTGCTTGAGTGAATTCGTCCCGTTCACCTTTCCAAAGGAACTCATCACTAGGATATCTGGGGAGCCCGTCCCTGGCTTCTTCCCACTGTGTCGGGCCAGGGGGCATTTGGAGGTGCACTGTGGTAAGTCCCGGAGACAAATCTTTGATCTAGAATCCCCACAGCTGGCTCTGACCCAAAGGAAGAGACAGTAAATCCTGTAGCTAGCTGGGGGGAGCGTGCTGGGCCAAGGCCCTGGGCTGAATCAGCCTGGGTCCACGAGGATCCCTGGAGACCAGTGTGGGGGGAGCAGGTGAGCACAGGCAGCCAGGGGCCCAAGGTGAGAACCACGGGACTCGGCCGTGGAGAGCCGCTCTGCTGAGGCTGCTCTGTGGGGACAGCCAGGCTGCGGCTGAAGCCTTGGCTCCAGGCAATGGGCCATGGGTTCTCACCCCCATCTGATAGCAAGCCCAGCCTCGCCCTGCTGGCTGCCAGGAAAGGGCCCACTCCCTTTCTTTGGCTTTGAAGGTGGGAGGTGCCTAGTAGTTTCCTAGTGTGTGGTCATATTTCTTTGGAAGAGTCCCGGATGTGGGTCACTGGGTCCCAGGGCTCCCCTCCCCCTCCAGGGCTCCAGTTGTGGACTCACACCTGTGTGCACCTTCGTCAGAGCTGAATGTCCTTGGCTGTGACCTTGTTCACCCCACAGCCAAATCATGCCCCGCTGTTTGCATTTGCCGGGTGCTGAAGGACAATAAAATAAGATCAGATATAGGACTTGTTTGGATAGAACGCGTTATCCATCAACCTTCACAGTGGCCCCCACCTCAGAGCAAGACCCAAGTCCTGTTGATGACCCCACATGGCCCTGCCTCCTCACCCCCCCCACCCCCATCCTCTGTGACTTTCTCCTTCTCACTGGCTCAGGCCACACTGGTCTCCCCAGGCCTTGCTGACCTCAGGATGTCTGCCTACGCTGTCCCCTCTGCCTGGATGCTTTTCCCACTCATATTCACAGGGCTCCCTCTCTGCCCTGAGGCCTGCACTCAGACGGCCCCTGATCCCCCAGGCCCCCTGGCCACTTGCTCCAGGCCTCCCTCTTCCCCTCCTCGGCTCTGGCTGTCGCAACTACTGTTACAGATTTCACTTGTGATTTGTTTGCTCAGTCTCCACCTGCTAGAAGGTAAACTCCCAAAGGACAAGCACGTAATTGGTTTCATGCTAGAAGAGAGCCGAGCACAGGTCATGCTCAGCAAGCAGGTCTCGCCACAGAAGGACCAGGCGAAGGTGGAACAAGCTGTCCTGATCCAGCAGCGTGTGACATTTCAGGCTTGCCATCACCAGCCTTGAGAGATGCCTTTATTCCTAGGGAGATCTTATTGCATTTCTGACGGTTTAGAATCCTTGTACTTTTCAGGCCGTTTATCTCATTAATACAAGATTTGACTGGGACCCAGTCATCTTCTCCCTCCTCATTTCTAATGTGTGTGGGGGGAGCGCCGCTTACTGTGGAGCTGCCGGGTGGGATGAGCTGGGTACCCAAGGGGGTGGCTCCAGAAGCTGATGGGTTTTGTTTGCTGAGGGGGTCTGCCAGCTAAGGCTGGAGCTTTGTTGTTGGGGGGATGGAACACAGAGGCTATGAGGAGCCCCCCAACCCGGGATGGAGCAGAGGGACAGTCATCACAAAGACAGGTGGAGCCTCTGATTGGGACTTAAGGCAGGCACCGTGATTTTCGTGGGTTTCAGGACTTTGCTGTGTGAGCTTGATACAGACCCTCTTCCCTGTCTTCCATGAGGCCTGAAGTAAAAAAAAATCCTTTTTCTTGGTGGAGTTGAGTCTATTTTTCAGAAGTGATGTATGAGTGTGGGGTTCCAATCAAGGCTGCCTGTGGGAGGCTGGCCTTATCTGGGACTCATGTTCTCCTGAATGACTAGGGGAAAGAGCCAGAGATGGTGGTGGTGGTGTGTGTGCAGGCGTGCACACAAATCCCAAAACAGATTTCCCTAAAATGAGGACAATTTCTTCTCCCCAAGAGGCCCAAAGAATTGAGAGAAAATTAAAACCTTCTGTGGCCAGTTACCCAAACCTCCCACCTTGTCTCATCACTTGCACGAAACCCACGGCTGTGTTTGCATACCCCACTTAGGCCTCCTGGGCCTCTCCAGGCCCCATTTCCTCTGCATTTGTTTTTGGCAGTCCTTGTCCAGAGAAGGGGCACTGGCAGCCTGCTTCTTCGCTGGTGCACCTCTGATATTAGCCAGGGCCTACTTGAAGGACGGGACTGGGCAGGAGAGGGGGGACTGGAGTCCTTGGCTTTGCAGCCCCACATTGCAGAGCACATGTGTGATAGAGCAGGAAGAAGAGGGTCCCTTCCCACAATGACCACCCCCAAACCCTGGGCCACTTCCACCATCTTCAGCAGCTCTTTTAATCTAATGCAGTGTTTTCAAACTTCAGGCCATGAACCCATGTTGAGTTGGGACAGTGAAAACCAGCATTAATAAATAAACAGAATGAAATAGAAAATATCAGAATACATCATGTTTGGGATGAAGCATCTGCTACATATATGTGTATATATGTGTGTATATAAATGCACACGTTACACACGACGGGTTTGTAACATGAACTGCATTCAGAAGTTTGGAAGACACTTGTCTGAACAATGTAACGGTTTTTTATTTTGCCAGGTGCCCAGGCGTTTGAGTGGGAGAAGTTGCCAGCACATTTCAGTCCAATCAGACCCACCGGCCACCGGCCTTTGAGTGGGGAGCTGTCCCTTGCGGGTCTGCCTGTCCGGGAGAGTCTGATGAAACCCCTTTAGAACCCTTACACCAACCCGTGGACACTTTCCCCTTTTCTCTGAAGAAAAACAGGAATGGCTTCTGAGCCATTGTACTTAAGTGAGTCACTCCAATATCCTGTGTGTACTGCTCCCAGAAATGCAGCAAACAGAACATGTAATGCTACATAAATTCCTGCGAGAAATTTCTTTGTCCAGAAATGGTGTCAGCTTGTTGTTCCACGTTGCCATAGGGAACAGAGAGCTCAGCCTTTGAAATGCGGAGAGGAGCGCTGTGATTGGCCAGCCTCGCTGTCCGTCACTGCTGCCCAGCGGCCGTAACTGCGGAGGACAGAACGCTCGCCCCCCAAAGCGGTTTCCTGCTTCGAGGCAAACTTTGTGCTGCAGGCCCCTCCAACTCCCCAAAGCAGGGGTCCGGAACTGCTCAGACGGTTGGAGAAGAGAGAGAAGCGGGGAGAAGACAGGGAGCAGGTCCTCACTGCCCAGCAGGGGGCTCAGCCGCGGCCGTACCTGTCTTCATCCTGCATCGCCGCTTGGCCCCGCTTTGGTGGAGAACACACAGAGTTGTGCAGAACCCCTCTGACGGGTCTTTGAAACTTCAACCTTGTTGTTTGTGTTAAAAGAACCAAAAAACGGTCCAGTCTAGAGAATTTCTGGCAAAGTCCTAAAAAGACCCCAGTACAGTGTGAGGTAGGAGGTGGGAGTGCGGCCCGAGCCGGCCCGGGGGAGCTGAGGTGAGCAGATACACAGAGGCCTTGGAGCCCCGCGCCTGGCCTGAGGAGCCCCAGCCGCCATTAAGGCTTCTGACAGGCAGGGACACCCAAGGCTGGGGAGCAGAGGGGACGCCCCCCTGCCGCCGAGAGGGGAGCTCCTCTGGCAACTGAGGTTCCAGCCAGAGCCCAGCGGTCTGTGCGCAGGGCTGGCCGAGGCTGACCGCCACCTCAGCATGGCTGCTGGGGGTGACAGCCATCTTGGGCTCTCCGGGCTGAACTCAGGGCGCTGCGGCCCGAGCAGGGGCCCTGCTGCAGTCTGAGAGTCTAGAGAGCGAGGCCCCACCTCTGCGGCTGGAGAACAAGCACACACCGGCGGGCCGATGGCGCCAGAGCCGGGTTCCAGCAGCCTGACCAGACTCGAGGGTCTGGAACGTTCCACAGAGGAAGCCTCTGGAGGAGATGCTGAACTTCCTGCCTTTATTCGACGAGTCATTGGAGAAGTATAAGAAGGGAGACTGGCTTAGGCTGGTGACACTGGCCTCGGCTCTGTCTGGCGATCTCTATGAACCTTCTGAGGAAGAGAAAACGGGGCAGTCCATTCTGTCCCCTACGCGCAGAAATGGCCTTGCTCTTTGGTTGGCCTGGAGCCTCACGCATAGACAGGCCCTCCGCCGTGCCCCATCTTGCCAGGCCCAAACAGGTCGAACACACCTAGAAGACTTTGGGGAATCATTGATGGCTTTTGGGGGGTGGGGGTGGGGGCAGAGAGCCGAGGCCTGTGGGGAAGCAGGTGCCCCAGAAGGCCTGGGGTCCAGGGCGGGGAGGGGGTCCCCAGGCCAGCAGGGCGCTCTGGGACCTTGTGGCAGACTGGCCACGCTGTTCACACGCGACCAGACACAACTTCCTGAGTGTGGGAGGGCCCCCGGCAGCAAGGACAGGCCCACCACAGGGTTAGGAGCCCCCTCAATGGGCTCCCTCAGCCCCAGCACCTGGCCCTGTGTAGGCGAGGGAGCGTGTGGAGGAGCGGGCGTGTGTTTGTGAGTGTGCACAGGCGCGACGGCGCACGGCTGTCAGCGAGTGTGTGAATGCATGTACAGGTGTGAGCGCATGCGATCATGTCTGTGGACAAGCGTGTCCTGCAGTGCGCGTGAACTGTGTGCGAGCGTGTGTGAGCCTTGTGAGCATGTGTCTGAGCATGTGTAAAACGCGAGTTGGCCGAGTGTCGCTGACTGAGTGGTGTGAGCCTGGGTGCTCAACGTGTGTCGGTGTGAGTGAGGGTGGTCGCGCTGGTGAAACGCGTGACGCCATGGCTCCCGACCCGAAGGGAACCTGCACCTTTCGGGCCCCACGCGGCTTGCGTGGCTTTTCG
>CM035284.1:63072838-63197104 GCA_020226075.1 Hydropotes inermis
GGCGAGAGATCAGCATCGCCGGCGAGGCTGTGTGTTTTGCGGGGTGAGGAGCGGACCGTTTCGGATGTCTCCATAGCCGAACGTGTTCACCCCGGGTTGGCTTGGGTTCTTTTTTTTTTTTTTAAGCCATTATTTAAAAGTTTATACTGAGTCATTCCTCTGCAGATGAACCTCTGACTGATTCATAACCGAAGAGCTGCAGTGGCCTCGGAGGCAGGCGGGTACTGGGATCCAGCTTGGGGCGAAAGGCACACATTCCGCCTTGGGTTAATTGCTCACTCACACTTTGCCACGTTTTCACCCTGTTTGGGGACATCTATTTAATATTTAGGCCTTTAGAAAGAATCTCGTGTGGAAAAAGAATTCTTTACCTTTCTCTTGAAAACATAGCAACAAAATGGAAATGGATGGAGTGTTGTGGACGTGCTTTGAAATCTAAGAAGCCTTCATATAATTGTCCGTTGAAGGAAACAATTTTATTTCATGGTTTTCGTTTTAAGCTGTGAATTAGTTTTCAGAATGAGATGAGGGTGTGTGTGTGTGTGTGTGTGATTTATTCATTTATTTTTGTGGATTCATAAAGGCTGTGTTGAGCGTTGTTGCCGCTTGTTAATTTACATTCACAGCATACAACTGAGGAGGAGCCATAATTTTTTCTTTCTTTTTTTTTCTTCCTTAGCATTTGCTGGTGAAGCTTTTGGAAATGTTGTGTGTTCTGTAATCTTGCATTTGTATATAAAATCCTTATCTAAAGAAATGACCAAGTGGACCATCAGTTGGTGCTAAAATCTTCTGTCTTTCACATCTTTGAAAATGGCCTGTTCAAAAGACTGCATCATGTGTAGGCTGTCTGGCAAAATAGTGTACGTTCGTTTTTCAAACGAAAGGAAGTGTTTGCTTTTTCACTATTGTGTGGTGACAGTATATACATACTGAAAATTAGTTCAAGACGAAAAATTTTTTGGCCAAAACAAAAATAAGCCTTATTAGTGGGAAAACCCTCAAATGTACAAGATTGGAAATCTGGTGAGTAGGTGCTCAGGACAGAAACCTTGACAGACCTCGGATTCCAGCACCACTAGTCAAAACCAGACCTTATCAGGGATGAGGTTTAAGATGTAAGGTGTCTCACCCAGACGCCATCTGTTCCAGCTGTCACAATGCAGAAGCCAGGGAAGCAGAGAGCTGGCAGGGAGAATTCCAGCATTTTTCTTTTTTTGTTTTCTAAGACGTTCCTGTGAATTTTTCTGTGAGGGAGAAGAAAACCAGTTATTTTTCTTGGATGCTGTCCATTCAGTTTGGAACTAATAAGATGGCCTCACTCATTGTAAAGAAGGGTGTAAAGATATTCCACTGGAGACAAGCAGTAGCAGCTGGCCCGTTGTTTCTGTTAATACAATGAAAATATTCCTACTCTTGTTTGTGTCTCGAAGAGAGTCCTTAGTTTAACTGAAACATTTGAGCTGCTTCTAGCTGTTTTCCCCTGTGTTTGGGGTTTTGATTCCGTGAAGACCCCTACTAGAATCCCTTTAATTTTTCTCTGTGCAAAGCGGGAAGGACCTTGGTGGGTGCTGGGGGGCGGAGGTTTGTCCGGATAGATATGCTAATACGCTGAAGGACAAGAATGATTTATCACTCTGTTAAAGTCCTTTTTGATGATGTTAAAGCTGTACTTTAAGAAAAACTGTCACAGTGGTGTTGCAAGT
Source organism: Hydropotes inermis (assembly GCA_020226075.1). Classification (NCBI taxonomy): domain Eukaryota; kingdom Metazoa; phylum Chordata; class Mammalia; order Artiodactyla; family Cervidae; genus Hydropotes; species Hydropotes inermis. The sequence continues at coordinate 63,074,545 of CM035284.1, forward strand.
CTGGGCTAGCTCAAGCAAACAAAGGAAATTGCGTTAAATTTGCCCATCTCTATTTTCTCATCTCTGTAGAGCAAGACTCTACAAACAGCAAGTGATCTAACCTATCAAATATTATGCAATAGTTGAGTTTCCTTGTAATGGTCAATTTAAGAACTGTTAACTAAGCAGAGGAGACCTCATATGGTCAGGGCCTCTGTGTCAATCCAATGGAATCCGGACCCCCCGCATGCTTCTTTACGAGTGTTCTGTGAGGAAGGAAAATTATTATTATTATTTTGCTGGTGGAGGAGAGTCACCATACTGACTTGAGATACAGAGAGAAACTGGGGAAAGAGCTCCAAAGTGAGAAAGAAGGTGGTGAGGCCAGTGGTTTTGGAAGCTGCCCAGAGAGAGGCAGTTGAGGCCTGAATGTGGAGATGATGCTCCTACCTGCTTTGGGCGGAGGGAGTGAAGCCAGCAAGAGGGGCCTGACGCCTGCGGGCAGGAGGGCGGTTGAGAGGCAAATGGGGACAGGATGGCTTGTGCCATCGCAGCAGGGTCTGGGTCCACAGCTGCTATGGAGTAGGGGACAGTGCAGCTCTCAACAGAAAAGGAAAAACAAGGTAAGAAAGCATTATGTGTGCCCGTGTAATGTCTAGTATTCATCATTTAAAAATGCAAAATGGTTTTCTCACTTTATAGGGCCTTCATCGGCTGCAGTCTGCCCAACACAGTGAGGGGTGGGGGACTGACCACTCTAGGAAGGAGAAGGTGAGGTTTTTGTCATCAAGCATCAAAACCTCCTTTTGGGCCAGCATTGCTTGTCTCTCTGTGCAGAGTTGTTGGGGGAGAGGCTGGCAGGTGGTGAGATGGCATAAATGCAGGTGACTGTTGTGGGTTTCTGTCAACTCCAGAAGTGAGGTTGGAATCCCTTGCTGACCTCTGTACTCTGCAGGATAAGTAGATCGTTAGCTGGAATGGGGGAGTCTTATTCTCCTTGAATTTGACGTTCAGTGAATGTGCCTTGACTTCCTGTAACGCTCTGGTTTCAGTGCTGGGATGAGGGAGTTGCAGCCCCTGCCTTTGAGAGTGTGGTCTCAGCCCCTGTGCGTGGTGGAGGAAGATGCCGGAAACCAGTGGTGTTTGACCAGGTCGCACTAGGACTGAAGCTTATGCCCGAAAGGGAGAGGGAAAAGGAAGGTTTTACCATCCTGTCTTCAGGAAGTTGGCTGCTCAGCTAGAGTGCAGTCCCACTAGGAAGAGGCTAGAAACGTCCTGCAGAGTAGACTGAAGTGGATGAGCGGATTGTGCAGAGGGCTGAAAGGATGGTGGGAGTTCAGGGAAGGGCAGACAGCTCCTGGCTGGCGGGGGAGTCACGGAAGGCTTCTGGGAAGTGGGTGTTGAGACCGAGTGCCAATAAGGCAGGTGCCATAGGCCCACCCTGAGATTGGCAGGAAGAGGACTTCTCCCTGCCCCACTTTGTTTTGGGAAGATGGCATCTGATGGTGTGCCGGTCCTGTTGCTTCATACCAATAGACACGGTCTTGGTGATGCTCATGGTCAGTGGGTTTCCGGCTGTAATGATTCCCATGCTGTCCCCTGGCCCGTGCCATGCCCTTTGTGACCAAGAGGTCTGCCCTGCTGTGGGCCAGGTCTGGGGTGGGGGACAGAGCGGTGGTCCCTGACCTGGACGGCCACACTTGGCTGTCCCTGCCGTTTCTCACTGTAGGTGGAAAGTCTCAAAAGGTGGTGGGGAGGGGAGTAAGTGTTGAAATGCCCCTTCCCCAGGGGACACCCCCAAACCCACTGCTCTGTCGTCCATGCTGAAATGACCTAAATCTCTTTAATTCTCAAGAACTTAAAAAAGCTCCCTGTAAGTTCATTTCATGGTTTACTTTTTTATAAGGTTTACTCCATGCTGATGTATAACTCCACATTTTTTTGTTTGTTTTTGGCTGCAGTGCGCTGCTTGTGGGACCTTAGTTTGCCATCTTGGGATTGAACCTGGGCCCTAGGCAGTGAGAATGCAGAGTCCTAACCACTGGACCATCAGGGAATTCCTGACTCCATGTTTTTTTTTAATGGAGGTTACTTCGTAACTTCTCATGAGGCCATTCTAACAAGAAAGATATCATGCCTGCTGTTCTGATAGCCTAATTTCTTTTCCAATTAAAACACCAATTCTGTGGCAAGAATCATAAGCATATTTATTGGAAACTTGGTTTCTTTGAATGGAGAGAAAAGCTAAATTCATTAATTGATTGGGATAAAGTAATCTTCAGGACGACAGTAGCATCAAAAATACTAAAACATTAGTTTCCAGGAGTCAAAATTGTAGTGAAGGTTTTCAGTGACTGACTGTACCCTGGAAGGTTAATGTCCAGTAGAAGACCTGCATACACTTGAGGTGGTGGGGTTAGACCCCACCTGGTTAGACCCCCCTTCTCCCCACCCAGGGCCTGGCACATGGTTGACTGACGCTCCGTCACTGTTTGTGTTAGGAATCTGCAAGTTTGGGAAGGAAGAGGGATGTAACAGATGCTTGCCCGGTGGCTCCGTGTGGTTTGGCATATGTGTCTGCAGGTGGGGGCGCCCTGTGGCTGCATCTCTGGACTGTGCCCCCTCCACCCCCAGTTCTGATAGCGCTTAGCTCCCAGGTTTGTTGTGTGAGGGGGCTTGTAAGATAGGGGTCTTCATCCAGTATCTTAACTTTCCTGGGTGCTTTGAATGACTTAAAGAAAAACACAAGGAAATCTGTTCTCCTGAATCCTGCCTTGCCCAGTAATGCCCGGGAGTCACAACTTTATTCTGGAAATTAAATTCTGTCTTTTTTGGATTAATATAGCCTGGTGTTTGAAATGTTATTATGGGGTAAATTAAGTGTTCTGGTTTCAGAAGGCTTTTCTCTGTGGGAAAGGCATGGTTTTAGTTCAGTATGTCTCAAACCCTTGATAGGAGTCCAAGCCCATTAAGTTTTATCTTAAAATTTAATAGGAATTTTACACTGTCCTCAGTTATATGTCTGTTTTTTCTTTTTTTCTTTTGCTGTAAACACACTTTGCCCCCTTCAGTTGTTGAGTGCATTGGATTCTCCAGAAGATGCATTGTGTTCATCCTTGACTCCCCCAGGGTTGGTGAGGGGTCCCCTGGCATTCCTGCCATGTGTCCTAGGGGCCATCCACCTTCTGGCTTGAGAAGTGTGGGCATGGTGGAAGGCACCAGCTTTAAAGATCAGAATCCCAGTCCTGCCTTTTTGCATACCAGCAGAACGACTCAGAGTGGCTGCTGGGCCTCCCTGAATTAGTGTCTCCATCTGTAAAATGGGATGAACAGCAGCAGGCACAGACTTGCTTCTTATGAAAGAAATGGACAAGAGAGCCTTCTATTGATGTTAATTTTTATAGTAATAGAGGACTGAGATCTAATAGAGGAAGAGGGCTGGGACCTTAGAATGTGTCAGCCCTCAACGAACGTGTCAGATGCATGTGGAGAGATGTCTGAGACAAGTCCCCCCCTTTTATACGGGAGGCAGCTGGCTGAGAGCTTGGGTAAGGACGGCTCCCAGGTCAGTCCATTATCTGGTAGACCAGCAAGGTTCCCAGAGTAGAGGTGCTTTTTTTTTTCTCCCTTGCCCCCTGCAGTCTTCATTTCCCCAAGATTGGCCCCAGGGAAGCTGCTTGGCCTCTATCCAATTTGGGATAATTGAAAATTAATCAAGTCACATTTTGGGGGGAAAACTTAGCTGGGAGCTGGGCTAGTTTGCCAGCACTAAAAAGTGAAGTAAGACGCGGTGTGAGCACTGTCCTCAAGGAGCCCCTGACAGAGGAGTAAGCCAGAGGAGTGGTCCGGTTACAGCACCGCATGGTGGGTGTGCAGCGAAGGGGCAGAGGCGCCGTGGGAGCCGGGGCGCCTGGCGCAGAGGTGTTTTCCGGGGACGGCGAGCAAGAGTGAGAGGGGCGGGCCTGAGAGCCCGCGGGGCCCTCTGTGGCTGCTGGGCAGGGTGCCGGCCTCAGAAGGAAACAGGCTGCCTTTGGGCGCCACCTTGGTGCCAGCCTGGCTCTGGAGGGAAGACTTGTCCCCATTTTACAGATGGGGAAAAGGAAGAGCCTCAGGCCTGCTGGACTCCAGAGTCAGTGTTTTCACCACTCCGCTCTGTGGTCAGTTTAGGCTGAATTTACAGTCCGTTTTTAGATCTTGTTCTTATTCTGGACTTTTTAGTTTTGCTTTCAGATTCTAGGTGTTTGGCATCGTGTTTTTCCAGCATATGCGTTTCACATGGCCCTTCCTCTCCTCCGGCATCTGTTCTGCCTGTATGGACTTCTCTTCCTGCTGATGCTTCGTCCCTTCTCTCCCTTTCATTTTCCTACAGCAGCGACCCTGCATTCCATGTCCTTTTAATATCAGTGAAGGCATTCTTTGCTCTGTGGTTCTTGCCGAGAAGCGGTCCCAAAACTTGATTTACTAATGTGTTTTCTTTCCCCTTTCTCTCTTAATTTACATTTAAACCGGAAGTCTAGTAATAATGGTAGTATGTAGTCATTACATCTTTACAGGCTTTTACAAATGTTAGCTTGTTAGTGGTGAACAAGTCCCGGAGGCCTGGTCACTCTATTGAGCTGGTTACAGCCCAACATGGACAGATTCCACCCATTCATGTGGAATTTAATTATAACTGCGGATTGCTTATGGGAATGTGAGTTAAAGACAAAGAAACCTCCACAGTTAGCAAGGAAGTGATGTCACTGGTATTTTGTTGAAGATTTTACGTGGCTCTTCTGCTAGAACCACTATAAAGTTTTGAACATGAAACTGGTGATGACTTAGGGGCGGGGGCGTGTTTCATAGCCATCTGTACCTGCCAGGGGGAGGGCTGTGTACACGGGGTCACAGCTGGACCCTGAGGTCTCAAGGTCAGGTTCCTCAAGCGACAAGGGGTAGGTCCTCTTTTTCCTCATGCCAGGTTAGAGGCAGTGGGGTTAAGGCAGTGTGTGGGAGAGGTAGCAAGGGCCTCATGTTTCTGGGGAAGCCTGCCCTGCCTTCTCTAGCTTCAGGGAGGTTCTGTGCATCTGGGATGGGTCTCTAGTGTTGTGATGACAAGCTTCTTGAGGACAGGGCCGCTTCATCGTATTTTCACAGTCTGGCCCAAAATGTTCTCAGGCCATCTCAGATGGGATGAATTTACATGTGGAAGGAGTTTGGGCCTGAAGTCAGACCCAGTTTGAATTCTGGTCCTTCCTTTAGGTCAGTGTGTGATAGTAAGTTATTTGTCATTTCTGAACCTCAGTTTTCTCATCTATGAAGGGGTAATTGTGAGGACTGAAAGTGAGGATGTGAGTGGATGTGGGAACCTGGCAGGTTGTGAGTGGGAATTCCTTCCCTGCATGATTTCCTAAAGGGAGAACATGCTTGTTAACAAGGTGAACAGTATGCTGTCTTGGGAGTGGGCCTGGCCCTGGGAGGCAGGTAGGGGTAGAAGCAGCACATTATTGGACTGTAAAGAAATTATTTTTAACAAAGAATAAAATATCTGGAAACTAAAAATCACTATTTGCACAAAAAGGAATGTCTATAGATAGGCCCTCACTTTTTTAGCAATTTTTACATATGATGATTTCTTTGATAAATTTAAAACTATATTTTAATGCATTATTTTCTTCCATTATTTAGCATAATAATATTAAAATTGTTCCAGTCTCTGTTCAAATGTCACCTCTTCTAGGTTTTCCCTCAACACCCTAGTTAAGATGAACCCTGCTTCACTCTTCAGTCACTTACCTTGCATTTTTAATTTTTGTCCATCGCCTTAACCCATTTCCTAGAAGAGTGCCTAGAGTATGTTAGATACTCAGGTGTTTGTATGAGTTGATCAGTGGTTCAACCAAATTTTGTTTTATTGAGGCAAAATTCATATAACATTCAGTTAACTATTTTGAAGTGTACAGTTCAGTGGTATGTAGTGTACTCGCAACTTTGTGAAACCACAGGGCTCACTCTAGTTTCAGAACTTTTCTATCACCCTGTAAAACATTTTCTACTCAATAAGTGATCATTCCCTATCCCCCCTTTTCTTCTAACCCTAATAGCCTCTAATCTACTTTCCATGGCTATAGATTTGCTTATTTTGAGTATGTCATATAAAAAGGACTGTACAGCCCCTTACCTTTTGTGTCTAGCTTCTGTCACGTAACATAATGTTTTTGGGGTACATCCGTGTTGTAGTACTTACCAGTATTTTGTTCCTTTTTCATGGTTGAATAGTATTCCATTTATGTATATTCCAGTTTATCCATTTATCCACTGTTGGATGTTTGGGTTTTTTACCTTTTGGCTACTATGAGTTTTATATATATATATGTGTGTGTGTGTGTACACACACACACATACATATATGTTTCTGTGTGGACATAGTGTTTTCATTTCTCTCGGGTAATATACCTAGAAGTGGAATTGCTAGGCCATATGGTCATTCTGTGACTAACTTGTCCCCACCTGCAATGTACTAGGGTTCCAATTTCTGCACATCTTTGTCAACATTTGCCTTTTTTTTTTTTTTGGATTCAAGCTATTTTAGTGGATGTAAAATGGTATCTCATGGTAGTTATGTATTTCCTTAATGACCAATGATACTGAACATCTTTTCATTGTATATCTGTTTTGAAACAACATGTCTTCAAGTCCTTTGCCCATGTTTTAACTGAGTTGTCTCTTTTGTTGTTGAGTTGTAGGAGTTCTTCATATGTTTTGGGTATTTAACTCTTTTATGATTGACAAATACTTTTCCTATTCTGTTGGTTGTTCTTTCACATTCTTGATAATGTCCTTTGATGCACAAAAGGTTTTAATTTTGATGAATTCCGCTTTATTTTGTTGTTGTTTTTCCTTTTGCTTTTGGTATCAAACCTGAAAATTCATTGCCAAATCTGAAGTCATGAAGATTTACCCATATATTTTATAGTTTCAGGTCTTACATTTAGATCTTTCATCCATTTTGAGTTAATTTTTATAAACGACGTAGGAGTCCCACTTCATCTTTTGCATTTGATTATCCGGTTGTCCTACCACCATTTTTTTTTTTTTTTTACAGTAGATAAAAGTTTTATTAGACTGCAGAATGTTGTTTCATGGAAATTAAGATAAACATGTTTCACACAAGACATTTTGCCATGAAGTGAAATGAAGTTGCTCAGTCGTGTCCGACTCTTTGCGACCCCATGGACTGTAACCCACTAGGCTCCTCGGTCCATGGGATTTTCCAGGCAAGAGTACTGGAGTGGGTTGCCATTTCCTTCTCCACCTACCACCATTTTTTGAAGAGACTGTTCTTTCCTCATTGGATGGTCTTGGCACCTTTGTTGGATATAAATTATCATATGTGTTTGCATTTATTTCTGGACTCTCAGTTCTATTCCATTGGTCTGTATGTCTGTCCTTATGCCAGCAGCACACCATTTTGATTATCTTAGCTTTTTGAAAAGTTTTGAAGTAGTAAGTTTGAGAAGTGTGAGTCCAGCTTTATTTTTCTTTTTCAATATTGCTTTGACTACTTGGCACCACTTATAGCTCCATATTAATTTGAGGATCAGTTTTTCTCTTTCTTCAAAAAGGTCATTGGAATTTTGACAGGGATTGCATTAAATCTGCCTTGGGGAATTGCCATGTAGTACTGAGTCTTCCAATTCATGACTGTGAGATGTCTTTAATTTCTTTCAGTAAGATTTTATAATTTCAGTATATAAATTTTTCGCTTCCTTGGTTAAATTTATACCTGGGTATTGTATTCTTTTGGGTGTTATTATAAATGGAATTCTTTAATTTTCTTTTTGAATTGTGCTGGTTTATAAAAACACAACTGATTTTTGTGTGTTGATAATATACCTTGCTGAATTTAGTTATTACCTCTATTAGTAGATATTACTATCTATTAGTAGATATCTATTTTGGTAGATTCTATGGGATTTTCTACATATATAGTGATGTCATTGGCAAATAGAGATACTTTGTTTCTTTCTTTGCAGTGTTGATACCTTTTATTTCTTTTTCTTGCCTCATTGCTCTGGCTAGCAGTTCTCCTGCAGTTTGAATAGCAGCGGTGAAAGCAGACATCCTTGTCTTGTTCCTGATCTTAGGGGAAAACTTTTCAGTGTGATTATGAAGTTATGTGTGGTTTAAAAAAAGAAAAGCCCTTTGTCATGTTAAGGAAGTTCCCTTAAATTCCTAGCATACTGATTATTTTGTGATGAAAGGTTGTTGAGTTTTGTCAGATGCTTTCTATGTGTCTGTGGTTCCCCCCCTTCGTTCTGTTAAGGTGGTATGCCCCATTAATTGATTTTTGTGTGTTGAACCTCCCTTGCTTTCCCAGGATATGTCTCACTCTGTCATGGTGCATAATCCTCTTAATGTGTTGTTAAATTTAGTTTGCTACTATTTTGTTGAGAATTTTCTCATCTGTGTTTATATAGAATATTGGTCCTTCATTTTCTTTATTTGTATCTTTGGCTTTGGTATCAAAGTATCAGCTGCATTTTGACTGTACATTGTGTTTCTTCAGACTTTTGAAACCTGCCTTCAGTAGTGTGTAGAAAATTCTAGGAGGGTTTTGAAGCAGACAGGAAAGCTCTCTGATGATGATCATACTGTGTATCTCCTTGCTTTCCAACACGAGGCTTCCCAGTGGCTAATAGCTAGCAAAATCCTGGCTGACATTACCACCTTAACGCTATGTCAACCCTGGAGAATGGAGGAAGGGACTCTATTCCTGATGCCAGTGCCAGCGATTCTGTTATTTCCTGAAAAAACCACAAATTGTTCTAGATAACGATTGCTGAGTCACAAACCATCCTAAGCATCTGTGACCTAAAACAGTAATTTGTTATTGTTAATAGATAGTATGGTTCTGTGGGTTGGTCAGGCAGGGCTTAGCTGGGTGATTCTTCTGCTCTATGTGGCATTAATTGAAGCTACTCACTGGAATTTACCTGGTCTCTGATCTGATCTGGAGGGTCCAAAATGGCAATGCTCACCTGTGTGGATGGTTAGTGGTCCCTCGCTTTCCACATAGTGTCAGGGCCTCGTCAGGTGACCTGTCTGCTAGGGTATTTGGACTTCTTACATGGCAGCCAAAAACTCCGAGAGTGACTGCCGTAGGAGAGGAGGTGGGTTGACAGAGAGGTGCAGTGTTGCTCTCGTTGTGTCTGTTAGCTGAAGACTCCACAGCATGCTCCAACGCTGAGGAGAGGAGACATAGAGCCTGCCTCTTGATGAGAGCTGTGGCGGGGAACTTGTGACCTTCTTTAATCCATTATATGTATGGTGGTTAGATTCTGCGGTGCTGTCAACAATACACATATTGTGTATACTTTCTAAGAGAGGCTGTTGTGGGCTAAAATGGAAATTCCAACTGTTGTGTGTTACCCTTTTTGGTGAGAAAATGCATTCTGTATTCCGAACCAAGAATTCACGAATGGACACACCCATTCATAAAATGGTAATTGCCTATATAAAATGTGTGATTTATATTTATTCGGGCATCCTCAATCATCTCTTGTCAGAAGTTTCTCAGGTATAATTTTGGATCTGTGAAATTTTCCTCCTATTAGTTCATTTTAAAAGTTATTTAAATTCTTCACTTTCATTTTGAAGAGTATCACAATTCTCTGTTTTTAAAATTTCATCAAGAATATATTAGTAAGCCTGTATGCCAGATTTCCTTTTCTTCACTCTAGGTCATTCTGGTAGGGATTTATTAGAATAAACTTAGGGCTGTTTGTGTATAAAAGTATGGGATAATTTGACAGCATGTGCAGAGGTGTGTCTGCATTGGTTCTAACTAGAAATCTCATTTTCTGTAAATCTGCCTTCTCTGCCTGTCTCAGCAGATGATTGCAACACTGTTTGAGTGGGAGCAAATGTGATGAGGTCAGAGAGGATGGAAGAAGTGGATTTAAATCATGAAACAAGGAATCTGCATCTTTGGTTCCAGTGAAGCCACCCAGTATCGGGATAATAGGGGTGCAGAGGGGTGGAGCTGTGCCCCACGTGTGCCCTCTGCTTGCACCTGCGCAGAGAGCCCTGCCTGCCCAGGGCTGCCGTGGCAGTGTCCCGGTCCAGAGGTGGTGCCATAGAGTCTCCCAGGTTCGTGTTTCCCAAGCGTGGCTTGCCTGTGTTCCCAAATGCCCACCACTCCCAGGTATCTAACCTTTGTCCAGAGTGGGGTGAGTGTACAGTCACCTCCTTTATGTGGTGGATACACTGAAGTGACTAATGCATGGGGTTTCAGGGAGTCCTGGGAGCTTCCGGACACCTCCCATCAAGCCTGATGTAAGAACCTCTGGTCTAGATGATCTGAGGCCTCTTATAGTAAAGTTTTATGTAAATACATATGTGCTCACTCAGTCGTGTCCAATTCTTTGTGACTCCCCTAGACCTTGCCCACCAGACTCCTTTGTCTATGGAATTTTCCAGACAAGAACACTAGTGGGGTAGCCATTTCCTGCTGCAAGGGATCTTCCCAACCCAGAGATCAGATTCTCCTCTCTGCAGCTCTCGGATTGGCAGGCAGGTTCTTTACCACTACTGCCACCTGGGAAGCCCATAAATACATACACATATACATATGTGTATACACACACTGCATACATACATACGTGCACGCACACACACACACATACCCACATAAATGTACGTACACCCATTAGTATACATGCACCCATATTATACATAAACAGATATACACGGCCACACACACATTCATACTCATCAGGCTCCTCTGTCCATAGAGAATTCTCCAGACAAGAATTCTGGGGTGGGTAAACATTCCCTTCTCCAGGGGATCTTCCAGACCCAGGGATTGAACCCAGGTCTGATGTCCTGCATTGCAGGCAGATTCTTCACTCTCTGAGCCACCAGGGAAGCCCCAAAACAAAATCCAGATCTTCAGGTCAGCAATCTCAGTTCTAAACAACTTTCCAAGACTGTCCCTTGTTATCATTTAGTCGCTAAGTCATGTCTGACTCTTTGAGTCCTCATGGACTGTAGCTTGCCATGGGATTTCTCAGGCAGGAATACTGGAGTGGGTTGCCATTTCCTCCTCCAGGGTATCTTCCTGACCCAGGGATCGAACCTGTGTCTTCTGCGTTGGCAGATGGATTCTTTATCTGCCAATGTAGGTACACCATGCAGGTAACTCTTTACTGAGTCACCAAGAAGCCCCCTCCCCCAACACACACACACACACACAGTTTTCTGGGTGTGGGCTTCCCATTCCTTATTCTTTTATGAATTCCAGAAGTCTGGCCATGGCCTTCTCATCAGGGAGAAAGTAGTTACTCTCTGCAAGTTTGGGGGGATGGTTCTTTCGATACTACTTACTTTTTTCATTCATTATTAGCTGTAGGAGTCTGTACCAGAATGCGGTGACTGTGGCCCAGGGGTGACCAACATAGGGGCTAAAGACGGGTAATGAGACAAGAAGGGTAATGAGACGAGCGGACTGGGGAAGATGAGGATCAGGAGGGCAGTGGCATTCACAGTGAAAGGTAGGACTCTAACAGTTTTGACATTGTGTTCTTCTGAGTATAACACTGCAGATGTAAAAGTTTCTCAATTACACGAAGTGATGGGAAGCCCGGAGGCCACCTGGTGGTGAGCCAGGGTCTGGAGAGGTGGGGGTCAGGGGTAGGGGCCCCCCACCAGTAGAAGCCCTGCTGCAGGGGGACGAGATTCAGGCAGGCGTCAGGACCCGCGCACAGGGCCCACCAGTCTTTGTGGCCTTCGGCAACTTTCGTTCACCCTTTGCAGCCTCTGTTTCCTTTCACACTAGACAGGAATAGTGGTGACAGGAGTGGTGGCTGTGATTATGGAATGGTAAGCCTTAAAAAAGGAATTCACCAGAGACAGGAAATACGGTATTTAAGGCTAAAGGGGCACACAAGCTTCAGCCCAGGAGAGAGAGTAGAGGAGGTGCCCCAGACTCACCGTTTGAGCACGTGTTTATCTGTTGGGCGCTTGGCCGAGTTCAGTGCTGTGTGTGTGTGTGAAGAGTATAAGGGAAAACATTTAAATGAACACTGACCAGATTTTGTTCAGCTCAGCAAACTTTTTAAAAGAAATTTTATTGAAGTATAGTTGATTTACAGTGATGTATTAGTTTCAGGTATATAGCAGTGATTCAGTTATTTATATATACATAAACATTTTCCCTCACAGGTTATTATGAAATATTGAGTATGGTCCCCTGTGCTGAACAGGACATCTCTGTTGTTTATGTATTTCATATATAATAGTGTGTTATGTGTTAACCCCAGCCTCTTAACTTATTCCCCTCTCACCCTTTCCCCTTTGGAAACCATGAATTTGTTTTCTATGTCTATTGGTCTATTTCTGTTTTGTAAATAAGTTAATTTGTATTTTTTTAAGATTCTGCAGATAAGTGATATTATATGATATTTGTCTTTTTTCTGTATTGCTTACTTTGCTTAGTATAATAATACCTAGGTCTGTCCATGTTGCGGCAAATGGCGTTATTTCATTCTTTTTTTACGGTTGAGTAGTATGCCACTGCTTGGAGAAGGCAATGGCACCCCACTCCAGTACTCTTGCCTGGAAAATCATGTGGACGGAGAAGCCTGGTAGGCTGCAGTCCATGGGGTCGCTAAGAGTCAGACACAACTGAGTGACTTCACTTTCACTTTTCATTTTCATGCATTGGAGAAGGAAATGGCAACCCACTCCAGTGTTCTTGCCTGGAGAATCCCAGGGACGGGGGAGCCTAGTGGGCTGCCATCTATGGGGTTGCACAGATTTGGACATGACTGATGCGGCTTAGCAGCAGCAGCAGTATGCCACTGCTTAGTATACACACACACACCATATTGTCTTTATCCATTCTTCTGTTGATGGACATTTAGGTTGCCTCCATGCCTTGGGTATTGTAAGTAGTGCTGCTGTGAACATTGGGGTGCATGCATCTTTTTGGATTACAGTTTTCTCCAGATAAATGCCCAGAAATGGGATTGCAGGATCAGATGGCAACTCTTTTTTTAGTTTTTTAAGGACCCTGCATACTGTTCTCTGGACTTCCTTGATAGCTCAGCTGGTAAAGACTCCGCCTGCAAGGCAGGAGACCCTGCTTCGATTCCCGGGTCGGGAAGGTCTGCTGGAGAAGGGATAGGCTACCCACTGCAGTGTTCTTGGGCTTCCCTGTGGCTCGGCTGGTAAAGAATCCGCCTGCAATGTGAGCGACCTGGGTTCAATCCCTGGTTTGGGAAGATCCCCTGGAGAAGGAGCAGGCCACCCACTCCAGTATTCTGGCCTGGAGAATTCCATGGATTGTATAGTCCGTGTAGTTGCAAGAGTTGGACATGACTGAGCCACTTTCACGTTTCATACTGTTCTCCATAGTGGCTGCACAATTTACATTTCCACTAGTAGTGTAGGAGGCTTCCTTTTTCTCCATTCTTTTTGATGATGGCCAGAAAGTCTCCAGACTTTTTGGTGATGGCCATTCTGACCAATGTGAGGTTTGGTTTCCATTTCTCTAGTAATTAGTGATGTTGAGCATTTTTCATGTGCCTGTTTGCCATCTGTATATCTTTGGAGAAATGTCTAGGTCTTCTGCCCATTTTTAGATTGAGTTGTTTTTATTTTTTATATTGAGTTGTTTGAGCTATTTGTATATTTTAGAAATTAATCCCTGTTGGTCACATTGTTTGCAAATATCTTCTCCTAGTCTGTAGGTTGTCTTTTTGTTTTGTTTATGGTTTCCTTTGCTGTGCAAAAGCTTTTAAATTTAATTAGGTCCCATTTTTTTGGTTTGTTTTATTTCCATTACTCTAGGAGATGGATCTGAAAAGATATTGCTGCAATTTATGTCCAGGAGTGTTCGGTCTACGTTTTCCTGTCGGAGTTTTATAGTATATTTAGGTCTTCAATCCATTTTTTAAAGACTTTTCCTGTTTTTTTTTTTTTTTTTTAATTTATTTGTATCTGTGCTGCGCACAGGCTCTCTTTAGTTGCAGCGAGTAGAGGTACTCTCCAGTTGTGGTGCACAGGTTTCTCATTGTGGGGGCTTCTTGTTGCAGAGCGCGGGCTCTGGAGCACGGGCTTCAGTTGTTGGCAGTGTTCGGGCTCAGTCTTCCCAGCACATGGGCTCTGGAGTGCAGGCTCAGTTGTGAGGCATGGGCCTGGTTGCCCCCCCGGCATGTGGGATTTTCTTGAACCAGGGATCAAACCTGTATCCCCTGCACTGGCAGGCCGATTTTAGACCATGGGGCCACCAGGAAAGTCTGATCTTTAATCCATTTTGAGTTTAGTTTTGTAGATGATGTTAGAGAATGTTTTAATTTCATTCTTTTACGTGTTGCTGTCTAGTTTTCCCAGCACCACTTGTTGAAGAGATTGTCGTTTCTCCAGTGTACATCCTTCCCTCCTTTGTTGTGGATTAATTGACCACAGGTGCATAGGTTTATTTCTGGGATGTCTGTCCTGTCTCATTGATCTATTTCTTTTGGTGCAGTATTGTTTTGAGTACTGTAGCTTTGTAGTTTAATCTGAAGTTAGGGAGGCTCCATTCTTCCAGCTCCCTTTTTCTTTCTCGGGATGGCTTTGGCTATTTCAGGGTCTTTTGTGTTTCCACACAAATCAAAATTTTTTTCTTTTTTTGGTTCTAGTTCTGTGAAAAATGCCATTGGTAATTTGATTGTGTTGGCTCTCTGGATTGCCTTGAGTAGTATAGGCATTTTAACCATTTTCTCTCTTCTAATCTAAGAACAGAGTGTATCTTTCAATTTATTTGCATCATCTTCAGTTTCTTTCATCAGTGTCTTATAGTTTTCAGAGTACAGATCTTTTGCCTCCTTAGATAGGTTTTCCCCCTAGGTATTTTATTCTTTTTGATGCCAGGGTAAATGGGGTTGTTTCCTTAATTTCTCTTCATTAGTATATAAGAAATGCAGTTGATTTATGTGTATTGATTTTGTGTACTGCAACTGTACTGAATTCATTCATGAACTCTAATAGTTTTTGGTGATGTCTTTAGGATTTTCTATGTATAGTATCATGTTATCTGCAAAGAGTGACAGTTTGCTTCTTCTTCTCCAATTTGAATTCCTTTTATTTCCATTTCTTCTCTGACTGCTTTCACTAGGATTTCCAAAACTCTGTTGAATAAAAGTGGTGAGAGTGGGCATCCTTGTTTTGTTCCCGATCTTAGAGGAAATACTATCAGCCTTTCACCATTGAGTATGATATTAACTGTGGTTTTGTCATATATGGTCTTTTATGTTGAGGTATGTTCCCTCTTTGCCTACTTTCTGGAGTCAGCAAACTTTTATAAAGCACTTCATGAATGCCAGTCATGCTGTTACATGCTAGGGGTGTGTGTGCGTCTAAGTATATATGTGTGTGTTTGTATAAATAACTGAGACGCTCTTGTTCTCGAGAAACTCAGACTGCTCATTTCAACCTGGGACTTTACACTTTATGCAAGAGGCATGTGTTAGCTCAGGCTGTCCTAACAAAGTACAGGCTGTCCTAACAAAGTATCGTAAATTGTGTGGCTTAAGCAATAGGAACTTATTTCTCACAGTTCTGGACATTGGACATCCAGTTCAGTTTCAGGTGAAGTTTCTGTTGCTGGCGTGCAGGTGTGTTAGCTTTTCACTACGTCCTACATGTAGGGAGACAGACAGGAAGCAGGCTGTCTGGTATCTTCTCTTATTTGGCCCCTGATTATTTCCCAGAGGCCCGTCTCCAAATGCTGTCACATTAGGAGTTAGAGTTGTTGTTGTTTAGTTGCTCAGTCGTGTCCGATTCTTTGTGACGCCATGGACTGCAGCATACCAGGCCTCCTTGTCCTTCACGGTCTCCTGGAGCTTGCTCAAACTCATGTCCATCTAGTTGGTAATGCCATCCAATCATTTCATCCTCTGTCGTCCCCTTCTCCTCCTGCCTTCAATCTTCCCCAGCATCAGGGTCTTTTCCAATGATTCGGCTCCTTACATCAGGTGGCCAAAGTATTGGATCTTCAGCTTCAGCATCAGTCCTTCCAATGAGTATTAAGGATCGATTTCTTTTAGGATTAGAGTTTTCCTTTAGGGGTTAGAGTTGCAACATATAAATTTTGAGGGGGCATAATTCAGTCCATAGCCTTCTCTTCTGGACCCCAAAATTCATGTTTCCTGACATGTAAAATATATTCATTCCATTCCAACAGCCACAAAAACCTTAAGCTCAAAAGTCTAAAGTCCAAGGTCTTATGTATTGGATTAGTCACAAAGTTTGTTCGAGTTGTTAGATGATATGGAAAAACCTGAGTGAACTTTTTGTTCAGTCTCATATATATCCTCTAAATAACATGTGGGTGAGATGGGAGGTGTGATCCATCTTAGCAGAATTCCTCTCCACCTGTGAACCCAGATGAGCTGTGTGCTTCTGACATGCAACGTTGGGACGGTTGTCCCAGCATTCCCCTTCGAGAAGAGACAGTGCGTAGAGAAGGAAGTAGGGACAGCCCCAGGCATGTCTACAGAGTCACAGGCAGATCGTTTGACCTTGAGCCTCGAGAGCCATCCTCTCTGGTTTGACGCTCTGCTTCCTGGACTCGCAGGCATGGAGGTAGCAGTGGGCAGCTGCCATCTGGCCTGTTGAAACACAGGTGCTGGCCAACCTTCTCTGAGACTGAGGAGGCAGCCCTGATGCCGTCTTGTACGGCCCAAAAAGCCGTGCAGCAGAAGTAAACGGGGGTGGATGACAGGGTGGGTCAGTAAGTCAGGGAGCAGAATCGGATTCTTGTTTTGTCTCCACAAGGACTTCTACCAGATGAGCCTCTCCAGCGAACCGGCAGCAGGACGGTGAGCAGGCCGCAGTGTGTCCACGTCCCGTCGGGAGCGGCCTGAGTCTGCGTGTGGAAGGTGACCGCTGACTTGGGGTTTGGGAAATGGAATTGGGTTTGAGGTGGCTTTGGGGGCAGACGCGTGCGACGGAGGCTCTTCAGGGGCCTCCTCGTGACGGGCGCCTTCAGCGGGAGCTGGCCTCCTTGGCGGCGGGAAGAGCAGGCTGCCCGCGCTCCGACGTCCCTCTCAGTCGGAGGTTCGGGAACACAGCACGATGTCTAGTCTGACGGGTGTGTGCGGGTCTCTCCCTGGTCACCAGTTCGTGCCCGTGGTGTCGCAGCCGCCTAAGCGTCCGAACTTCTGTCCTCTTCACCTTCTGCTCTTCGTCCCCCTGGCGGGTGGGCAGCAGCCACGTCTTGATTCTGAACCGACCTGTGGTTTCCCTGTGACTCCTGCCTTCTGTGGTGTGTCTAGGGTCTCATTGGTTTCGGGGGAGGGAAGACCCCCGATCCACAGAGCCCGGTGAGACTGGACTATTCCATCCATCCCTGAAGAACTTTATAATGTGTCCTGGTTGTCCCTGGAAGCTTCCCAGGCCCCTCTGATGGGCAGTGGGGACTCGTCAGCGGCACTCCTGATGACGGCAGGCTGCCTTCTCAGAGGCTTGCGTTCCCAGCGACTCTGAGTCCCAGCTGTGCATTAGAGCTGTTAGAAGGGACAGCAAACGCGGGGACCACCTCAGACTGCTTTGCCCTCTCAAGGCCCCGGACATCAGATTTCCCGGGCATCTTTAAAGGGCCCCCAGCAGGGCTGAGAGCCTGTGGTGCAGTCAGAAGTCACGCTTCTCTCTCCTCAGAGGACGGGTCCAGGTCCTTGGAAAGGCGGGGTCCCAGGCCTGCCTCACACCTGTGAGTCCAAGGGGCGTCTCGGGGGGCGCTCAGGTGAAGCGCAGGCTTTGGGGCCGAGTGGACTCGAGCGGGCCCCTGGCGGGGACGGCACTGCGGCCCCTGGTGCCTCGGCCACAGTTCTGAAGCCGCAGAGCTCTGAAAACACTCTGCTTTTGTCACAGGTTTGGTGCCAAAGCCTGGCCTGAACCGATGTGATGCTTTTTATAATCTTTATTCCGCTTGGTATGAATATTCCTGTATTTCACTGCAGACTGTTAATGTGTGTTCTTACAGCTGCCATCCCAGACTTCAGTGGGAGTGTTATGTAATGTATAATACATACACTGTTTCCTTTCTGAAATCCAGACAGCTCTGAACTCTGACACACATCTGAGTTCTGAACTCTGAAACATTTCTGGCCTCAGTTTGGGGTAAGGACTTGTGGAGCTGTAGAGACTCTGAATTTAGGTGGTCATAGCCGGTCAGTACAGATCATGGTAACATGTGAGTATGTGTGTAAAACTCCCCGCCACAAGCAGGCGTCCTGCAAACTCAGCTGTTAATGCTCCTGCAGTTCCTCCATCCGTGGGTTTACACTTTCCCCATTTGGTTCCTTTGTTTTCCCAGCACCTTTATATTTGTTATGCCAGACTTTATTTTTCAGATAATTCAATATTTTCTACAAATCAGAAGTAAATTGAGTCTGCAACTGTGTATCCATCATCTATTCTGTACATGTATCTGGGCTCTATGTCCCAGGAGAGTAAAAGTGTGTGTATAACATGGTGCCTGCTGGCAGAAGGCTTAGAAATTAGTCCTGGAAATAGAAAACATGGGAAAGTTTTTTTTTTAAGGTACCTACTTAATCAGATTTCAAGCCAAGGGGAGAAGGTGCATTAGGAGGAGCCTTTGTAGAAGAAGGGGGTTCCTGTTGGGGATGAGAGAGCTGGGGGCTTCAGGATGAGGGGGCCTCCCCTGGTGGCATGTGCCACGTGGTGGTGAAGGGCGTGGACCTGGGTGCCAGCTGGCTCCCACGGTGGCTGTGGGCGGTCTCCGTTTCTCTCAGCCTGTCCTGTCGTTTGTGAAGCATCTGACCACAAATACCAGTCTTGGAGGAGGTGACCCTGTGAAATTGGCTGAATGTTCAGATATAGTAGTATGTTAACTTCTGTGCCTTTATAAACACTCCCTGACCCCTGCCCCCACACTGATTTTTCTCTCTGGAGATTTAGAACCTTGGGTTCTTGGGTGTGTTTATCAGGATGCCTTCAATTGGTGACTGTCGCAGGCTAGGAACACAGGTGGGCCATTTTCAGTTCACAGTGGCAGATATTGAGTATTGGTGTGTCCCAGCCTTCCCACCGGGAGGCCCCCAGCGCCAGAAGAGACGTGTACCCTTCAGAGGGCTGAGGTACGGCCCGCGTTCTAAAGCAGTGTGTTTGCCACAAGGGGATTTTGTGGTCTGTTTTTTTCTGAAATCCGTATGATTTTTGCATTTACCTGTATATGTTCTAATATTACACACCTCTAAAAAATCTTTCTGTGCATCAGAACTGACCCTCCAGACGAGAAAATGTGCCCGTGTTTCCTTGGCCCTCTCGCACGCCCCTGCGCTTTGACAGGCAAGACCTCCCTTGGACAGAGCAGTCTGTGTTGAGACTGTCATGTCTTTAATCCGTACATTTCTTGTCTTCACATTTCTTGTTTTCAGTTTTCTTTCCTTTGGACCCTTAAGGGAGTGTTTGTTCTCCATGTATATTTGGTGTCTTTTGATTTAGATAATTTAGGTAATTGGCAACCAGTTTTGAGCTTACTAAAAATTTTGATCTGGGTACCAGCATCCTCAGTCACCTCAGGGGGAATGTTGAGAAACACACTGGATGCTTGCTTTTGTGTGTGTGTTCTTTTAAGATGGGAGGGAAAAGTTAAAACCTCAAAACCCTGTGGTAAACTGATGTGGGAATCTGATACTACAAATGCCTCTGGTGATTTAAAGTAAGACTTAACTAACCTTTATAGAGAGCAGTGAGCGTGAAGGCAGTGACAGGGAGAGCGGACACCCACGAGAGGCTGTCTCTGCCCTCGGTCCGTGGGTTCCAGGGTGCTCGCAGCCCCCCTTGAGGAGCGCCTCAGCCCTGGGCTGCAGACAGCCTTTCTCGGGGTCTGTGCGGCTGGACCTGGAGTGAGAACCGCCCGAGCCGTCTGGCGGCTCCCCCTCCAGGCTGACGAGCAGGGAGCCACCCGCGTGCACGCTGACGAGTTTCCACCCACTATGCACGGTGAGGAGACAGCTCCCCGGGGCCGTGTTCCGGCATGTGCCCAGAGGGCCTTGGGCACGCGCACATCCTCCTCGGGGAACCTTTGTCATGGGGAAGCGGACAGGCTTGTGCTGAGCTCTTTGGAGGAAGCGGGGGGCAGCCCTTCCAAAGATTCTCATGTTTAGAGTCAGACTGCCCCCAACAGAGGACGCGTCAGCCACTTGTTGGTGTCATGGTTCAGAACCTCACGAGGATGGGGGGGGTGTGTGGTGTGTGTGTGTGTGTGTGTGTGTGTTTTGTTTTTAGTTTCACTGTGTTACTCGCTCAGTTGTGTCCAACTCTTTGTGACCCCCCTGGACTATAGCCCATCAGGCTCCTCTGTCCATGGGATTCTCTAGGCAAGAATACTGAAGTGGGTTGCCATTTCCTTCTTCAGGGGATCTTCCCAACCCAGGGATCGAACCCGGGTCTCCTGCATTGCAGGTAGATCCTTTACCATTTGTGCTACAAGGGAGGTTTCACTAGAGAATGGAATTTGGGTAAGTTTTTTTTTGGGGGGGGTCAGTTTTTAAGTGAGCGGTTAAAACTTACAATTTTTTCCCCATTTCCTTGGTTATGTCAGTAATACGGAAAAGACTATTCAGGCTGGAAAGTCATTCTCAGCTGGGGAAGGGGGTCTGCAGTTTTGTCCCCAGGGGACACTGGGCGGGGTCTGGAGATTCACCAGGGGGTAGTGGGTGGGGGCATGCTGCTGTCTAGCGGGCACGGGGCAGGGTGCTGCGGGCCTTCTCCAGCTCCCAGGGCGTCTCCGCAGTGGACCCTGGGCCCGGAGCATCAGTCCTGCCGAAGGTGAGGGTGTGTGATAATCAGCAGTGGGGACGGAAGCCCGGTGTCCTTCACGTCAGTCTGGATAAACCCTTTCACGATGCCCTAGTTTACACTGAAACTTTGGTCATCAGGATGGGAATTTTTTGGTAGCTATCATTAGAAAAATAAAAGAATTTTCCCGCTGTGGTTCCCAAGTTCCCCAAATTCGTGTCTTTACCCGGAGCTCTCTCTGAGCGTTAGGCCGGCCCCAGGTGTCGATTTCACAGATGTGGCTTGGGTCCGGCGTGCCAGGTGCCAGCGAGTGCAGGCAGCGCCCTGCTGTCCCGAGGCCTGTGCCGTGAGGACCTAGAGGGGCGTCCGCCATGGGTTCCAGGGACAGAGGGTTGGCGGGGTGAGGGGAGACCCAGAGCAGGGCACCTTGAGCAGCTGGGTGACCCGCACTTGCCGGAGAAGGAGGAGGCACGGTGTCCGCAAGCCCCGAGCGGGCGTGGCCACACACACCTGAGGCTGCCTGTTTTCACCTGGTCCTCGAGAGAACTCTCGACTCCTTCCCGCCTCCCAGCAGCTGCCCCAGCCAGGAGATGGGAACCGGCCTTGAGGCCTCTTGTTCCCTTACAGGTGCTCAGTCCTACATCCTGGTTATCTGCACCTCCCGGGTCCCCTGCCCAGGCCGGGCCTCTTGCTGACGCTGGCAGCCCCTGACTAGTTCTGCCTCTCCCTGGGTCACTCCGGGCCCTCCTCCCAACAGTGGGCAGAGAGGTCATTTAGAAACCCAGGCTGCCTCCTGCCCTTCACTGAAAACCCTCCGGTGGCTTCCCACTGCTGTCCAGAAACTCGGCTTCCCACTCACCAGGCGCTGAACCGTCCTCCTTGGCTGAGTCCAGACGGTCTGGTGTCCCGTGGACCTCTTCCCATACAAACCTGCCTGGCCAGGCCACGTCCATCCTCCCCTGCACCCTGCCTGCCCTGCCCACGTCTTCCTCACTCCTCCTCGCAGGGCACGCGCCATGCCCCCGTGCCCTGCCTGGGCTCCTGCTGCCTTGTTTTCATCCTGGCAGCGCTTCATCCTCCACGTCAGAGGTTTTCAGGTGAGAAGTCGCTTACCTGCTGCATTCACAGGGAGGAGGAGAGGGTGACTCACGGGAGCCACCCTCCTCCTGCAGAGATGGGGGTTTTGCAGAGGGGATTTTTCTCTGGTATTTTTCCCTCCCCTTTTGGAGAACTAATGGCTGCGGCGGTGTCCGCACCTCCCGAGGGTCCTCTGACCCCTGGGACTGGCTTATGTCCCACCGTCCTCACACAGCTCAGGGAGATGGCCCCTGTGGACTTTGTTGCTGGCTTCTGAAGTAAAGCGTGGTGAGCTAGCGGGCCTTGCCCGCTCCAGAAAAAGGAAATGGTAAGCTGGAGCCACAGTATGCCACAGTGCTCCAGCACGCAAACAGCTGCTCGAAGGAAGGCCGGTCATCTCCGTGTCTGCTCTCCTGGGCCCCCGCTGGGTCTGAGGAAGCGAGGGCGTGTTTTGTTAGAAAGAACGCCTGCTTCAGGCGTTCCCAGCCGAGTCACGGTGTGTGTGACTGGTTCGGGTTTTCGGATGAGCAGGATGTAGGAAGTGGGCACAGAGGGGGCCAGTTGGCCTGTCCCCTCTGCCACAGGCTGCAGGTGGAGAATTCACAAGTTTCCAAGGGGAAACCTGAGTACGAAAGAAGGCCTGAGCTACTCAGGAGCTAGAGGGATTCCCAGCCTCTGAGAAGGGAAATGGCAGAGAAGTTATGGAAAATCATTTGCCGCTCAGAGATGCTTCTGCGCTTGTCTGGCAGGTGGACCCCGGACACAGCTGTTTTATAAGAAGTAATAAGCTGGAGATGCTGAAGGTCCAGTTTCCTAATGAGGCAGAGAGACATCCTCTAACACCTGATCATTTCTAGAAGAATTCGAGTCCTGGTCTCAATTTGCATTGTTCTGAGCTTGTTGATAAGATTGAGGATTACATATCTCCTGGAAGCAGAGTGTGTATACCACAGAAGGATTATTTTTAGGTTTTATAATAAAATCTTTCACAGCATAGAATTTTAAAGACCTGTGTGGACAGAAGCAGATCTTTGAAGGTAAACCTCAGTTTGGCTTAGAAGTTCATCTTATTGAAATGAAACCAAGGAGGTTCACCACGTCTCCCTCCAGGCAGTCTTCAGGTGTTGAAGCAGCTCAGCAGAAATCTCCTATACCAAAAACAAGTTCTTTAGCTACTTGTGATGGAAAATGTTTAAATAACCAGTTTAAGATTCAGCATAGTCTGTTCAGAAGGGATCATTTTAAAAGGTTCCTGGACAGAGCCCCTCCCATGTGTGAGTATTTTACAGCAGGGGCTGTGGGTGATAGAAGTAGACTGTTCTCGCCCCTGAGGAGCGGGGTGGCCTCGGGGTCACTGTGCTGAGAACCGCGGTTGGGAAACGATAGGCCTCAAGATGGATTTTAGGCTGTTAAGAGGTTGTAAAAATAAGCAAAGAAGAGTATGTGCCAGAAACAGCCTAAAATAGTGGCCCACAAAGCCTAAAATATTTATTATCTGGCCTTTACAGAGAATGTAGAGTTTGCTGACTCTTGGTTTAAGGGTCAGGAAATGCTGTACTAAAATTTGAGCAGACGTTTTATAGGGTAAATAACATTTTGATTTTTAAGGTGGCAGGGGTGCGGTGCTGCAGGAGGGCCAAAGGGGAGAGGAGACAGGGTGGGGAGCACAGGTACCCCAGAACACACACAGCGTAGGTGGAGCCTGGGCTTGGGACCTAAGGAGGGGGCACGTCTTAAATAGCAGCAAGCCTGAACTTGATACTGACATGACTTGTGAGCCCTCAGAAGCTTTTGAGTAGGAGAATGTTGATGTCATGATTAAACTTAATTGTGAGAAATTGAAATAATAGTCCTCCCCCCCCCCCAAGTCATGCTCTCAAACTGTGAAAGAGTTCTTCAGAAGTGATTATACTGCTTAACAGGCCTCTGACTTGATGGTGGTCAGTGCACCCTTGGGTCCAGCATTCCTGGTGTAGACTGGAGCTTGGTGGATGTGATTTTCATGCTTGTTTACGTTTCCTGATCAGCAGCAGACAAGGGTGAGGTCTCAGCGGTCACGACTGAGGAACTTGAACGAGTCTCTAGAAAGGTGGAAAAATTCTTGCTGAAGTCCATAATTGTGTTTCCACTGTTAAACCTCTGCATGGAGAATTTCGGTTTTGTGTACTCTGTCATTCCACCCAGGTGTGTATTCTCTGAGAGGTGAAAAGTAGAAGAGATGCCCTGAGGAGGGCGGACACACTGGAGTCCCCGTGATGGACTGTCTATGAAGGCAGAGCCTTGACAGTCACCTGTTTCCAGAGGGCGTCTCCCAAGACAAAGCTGGGTGGAGACAGCCTAAATTTATAAGAATATGCACCCACAGAAAAATGCATGAAGATGAAAATAGAGAAAATAAGATTTCTCATCATCCCCCACTGTTAACATTCAGGTGTGCCGTCTCTGAGCCCCTTTTCAGGATGTGTGGCCCTCAGTAGCACTGACTCGCCCCCGTGTGTTTCCTGCCTGGCTCCCTGCAGGGGCGCACAGTCACAGTGTGGCCTGCTGGTCGGGAGGCAGTGCTGTGTTTCTGTGGTTCTCGCTGGAGCTTCCTTGTTGCTTGCTTTCGGTGGTTCTCATCTGAGCAAAGGAGAGGCGCTCCTGACTGCTTCTGAGCCCTCACTGACGGGGAACCATTGGTGACTGGACTGTTTTTTGCAGAAATCAGAACCCTGATCTCTGAGTATGAAGTTGGT
Organism: Hydropotes inermis; assembly: GCA_020226075.1. Lineage (NCBI taxonomy): Eukaryota > Metazoa > Chordata > Mammalia > Artiodactyla > Cervidae > Hydropotes > Hydropotes inermis. Next base: position 63,099,129 of record CM035284.1, read on the forward strand.
GAAGGCCTGCCTTCTAACATCTGGATTCTCAGCGTCATCCAAAGTTGCTCAAGACGGGCTGACTTTGTAAAGAGATACTGTTCCAGCCAAATAGATTTTGCTTTTCTGAACCAAACTCTTCAGAAAGGTCTTGTTTGCATTAGGGTCATCCCTAAGGAGTCCTGACGGCGAGTCCTGGGAGAGCAAGGCCCAACCCCCACTCCCCGCCCCAGGCTCGTCCATCCGGAGCCCCCTCCGCACCATGTCCCCAAGACCTGCCGTGATCTTGGGATGCAGCCACCACCTTGGTGGGGCTGTGTGACCCAGTCTGCCCTTGTTAGGACCCCTTGTCTGCGAGATCCGCCCCGCTGGAGCTAATAGTGCACACACATGGATCCCTGTGGACTTCAGAAGGAGTTCATCCACGCTGCCAGCCTCTGCTTACACTCACTGTTTTGCTGAGCTTCTAAGAGCCACACTGCCCCCATACCAGGACTTTAATGCTTGAAAGAGTGGTGTGGGGGTGTGTGTCGGTGTGTGTATGTGTTTTGTTTTTTTCAAGAAAAAAGCCAGTGTAGTCATGGGAGAATACTTAGAAAAAGCAAATATTTCCCATCGCCTCCCTACTGTTACTATTTTGATATGTAGTATGTGGTCCTTTGCACTGGGTGTCGTTCATGGAGTGTCATTTGTTTGAAGTTCATCCATGTTGTAGCACGTAACAGCAATTCATATTTGTAGGCAGATAATATTCTGTTGCATGGACAGACCATATTTGCTTATACATTCATCATGTTGATGGACACTGGGTTGTTTCCCCTTTTAGGGAAAATTATTATTATTTTTATAATAAATAATGCTGCCATGAGCAGTCCTATAAAAGTTTTTGTGAGAACCTAAGTTTTTGTATATGTTGTAAACAAAGCTGGTAACTCTATGTGTAACATTTTGAAAGAATGCAAGGCTGTTTTTCCAAGTAGCTGGGACATTTTCCTTTCCCGCCAAGAGTGTATACAAGTTCCATTTTCTGTGCCTCTTTACCAGACACTGTTACTGTCCATTGTTTTTATTTTAGACATCCTAGTGGGTGTGAAATGATAGCTCATTTTGGTTTTGGTTTGCACTTCTCTAAAGACTAGTTATGCTAAGCATCCTTTTGTGTGTTTCGTGACCATTTAGATAACTTCCTTGGAAAAATGTCTATTCATATTCTTTGTCTATTTCTAAAGTTGGGTTGTCTTTTTGTCCTTGCCTATGAGTCCTTTATGTAATCTGAGTACAGGTCCTTTATTAGAAATATGGTTTGTGACTTATTTTCTCCATTCTGTAAGGTGTCTTCTCACTTTCTCGATGGTGTCCTTTGATGCACAGATATTAAAAATATCTTTGATGACATCTAGTTTATTGGTTTTTTTTCTTTGGTTGATTGTACTTTTGGTTATGATTAGACAAATTGTTGCCTAATCCAAGATCAGAAAAATCTATTCCTGTTTTCTTCTCAGAGTTATATAGTTTTAGCTCTTACCTTTAGCCATTTTGAGTCAATTTTTGTGTTTGGTGTGAGGTAGGGGTCTAGCTTCATTCTTTTGCAGTGAGATATCCACTTGTCTGTTTGTAAAAATGGTTCTTTTCCCCATCAAATGGTTTTGGTACCCCTGTAAAAATTAATAAAGGCTTATTTCTGGATTCTAAATTCTTTGCTGTTGATCTTTATGTCTGTCCTTATGTCAATGCTGTCTTGATTACTTAGCTTGATAGTAAGTGTTAAAATTGGGAATAATCCTCCAAATTTGTTCTTGTTTTTCAAGACTGTTTTGTCTGTTCTGAGTCCCTTGCATTCCCTTATGCATTTTAGGATCAATTTCTGCAACATGTAACTTTCTCTGTTTCACTTATTAAATCGTGAGCATTTTCCTTTTTCCTAGTCTAAACTTGGGCTGACCCACATGTGGCTGGTGAGCACGTGAAATGTGGCCAGTTCAGACTGAGGTGAGCTCTGAGTGTAGCCTGTAAAGAGTTAGTGTGGGGGAAAGCCACAAAATAGCTCATTAGTAATTGTTTATATCCACTACATATTGAAACAAATTTTATATTGGGTTAGATAATATTTATTACTTAAGTTGACCTATTTCTTTTTACCTTTCCAATGTGGCTACTAGTAGATTTAAAATTATGTGGTTCTCCAGCATCGAAGCATGTATATTATCTAGGGTGAAACAGATCACCAGCCCAGGTTGGATGCATGAGACAAGCGCTCGGACCTGGTGCAGTGGGAAGACCCAGAGGGAGCCGGGTGGAGAGGGAGGTGGGAGGGGGGATCGGGATGGGGAACACATGTAAACCCATGGCTGTTTCATTTCAATGTATGACAAAATTCACTACAAATAAAAAAAAAATTATGTGGTTCTCATGTTTAGGTTAGATGGAAGTGTTTTTTACTAGAAGGGCATCCCATGTGATAGGATGCACGATTACATGGCTGTCAGTTTTCTTGTTTCAGTTGTTGGTGGTTCGAACACTCAGGCTATTTCCAGTTTTCTCCACTTTACACAGTGTTGCGATAGTTGACCATGTAGCTAGGTCTGAATTCACAAGGAGACTTTGGAAATGTGTTTGCTGCGCTGCTAAATCAGGGGCATGCAAACTCTTGTGTTAAAAGTGTTGAGTGAGTGAGTGAGTGTTTCATATGAACAAAAAAAACAACCTTTCAAAGCAAGACTACAGACAGACTCAGTGAACCTGGACTGAGCACCCCCGCTGTGAGCTGGCTTCTGTCCAAGAGGGGGACACAGTGGCGACTGAGCCCCCTTGAAGTTGGTCTTCTAAAGGGGGGACGGGACAGTCATCCAGCCGGAGGCTGCATCGGGCTGGTGAAGAGTGGCCAAGGAGGGTGGAGGAGCAGGCTTACATAGCCGGCGTGCGGCAGGGGCGTCCGGGAAGCCGTTCTGAGCAGGTAGCGGTTATGCAGGGGCTGGAACAGAAGCGCGGAAGGGAGTTATGTGCAGATCTGGGAGAGGAACGCTTTTAGGTAGAGGGGTCAGACTTCAAAGACCTTGCATTGGGAATATGTGTCTTCAGGAAACAGCAAGGAGGCCAGGGGGGCTGGACCTTGGGGAGACATGTGGTTGGATTGGGAATATACTTGGAGCTGATGGTCTTTGCCGGTGGACCGGGTATGGGGCGTGTGAGGGAGGGCCAGCTTTTATGACCTGAGTACTTGTGTGGGGCCTTTTTTTCCTGAGTCAGGGATTGCTGGAGGTGGGTCCGAGGGCAGGGGGCTCACATGGAGATGCTGAGTTGGTAATGAGATGGACCAGCCTGGAAGTCACAGGGGAGGTGGGACTGGAGTCAGGAAAGCTACCGGACATCAGGCAGGTTGAGTGAGTGCCACGCACTGGACTTGGGAACCTGGAGTTCTTTGAGGACTTCTACCCGAGCGGTGTCGGTCTGCTGCCCTAGGGTGGCAGGTACAGAGTTTTAAGGGAGGATGGGTTGTGTGTACTGACAGCTCCTTGAAAAGTTTGCTGTCCGTGAACAGCATGATGGAGGTGGGGAGCTGGGGCTAGACAGCCTCTTCCCCCCTACCCTGCTCGCTCTGACTGGTGGGAGTGGTCCCGGAGAGAGGCTGAGACACAGGGGCTGGGGTCCAGGACCAGGGTGGAGGGTGGGCTTCTTGACTGGCTCCGGAGAAAAGGCTGACTAGCTTGGCAGGCCTTCCATTCCGCTGGGGGAGGATGAAGAAAGTTCCAATTGCCAGTGTTTCCAACAGCCGAGAGTGATGAGGAGGGGAAGGGCACGGTAGGAGTTGCTGTGGGGCTAGATGTGAAATTTGCACGAATTTTTAATATGAAACCTCACACTTCAGTTCGGAGTGCTTACCCTCGGGTTCTCTCTCCTGTGCCTTGGGGTGTATTTCGGTGGGAAAGTTTGAGAAGCCTCTTCATTATGGTATTCTATTGTTATGTTGTTAAATCTCACCCAAGTGAGTATTTAACCTTAAAGAGTCTGAGATCCACTTACCCATTTTGTTATCCTTTATAGAGCTTTTGCAGCTGCTCCAAATCTCCCTGTTTGTGCGTCTTAATGGTTGCTTGGCAGGCACTTGGCTGTGCGTGGGGGAAGCCGCGGGGCGTCTGTCGGAAGCGCTGCCCTCGGCTCCGCCCCTTCCCAGGTGAGGACCGGGAGGAAAACAGGCCCAGCGGCGCCACACCCACCAGATTTAGTGGACCTTTTTCCTGTTTCTGCAAAACGGTTAACGACGGCCCTGAGCGGCTTTTAATTCTGGCAGAGTGGTTTGGGGGAGCTGAGGGCAGTGCATCTGCCAGCCTTTTAAGGGACTTAATCGCGTGGCCTCCTTTCTTTCCTTCCGATACAGTTTTAGTATAATTAAATCCCCCTCCCGCAGTGGTGGCTCAGCCGGTAAAGAATCTGCCTGCAATGCAGCAGATCCGGGTTCAGTTCCTGGGTTGGGAAGGTCTTCTGGAGAAGGGCGTAGCAACCCATTCCAGTGTTCTTGCCTGGAGAATCCCATGGACAGAGGAGCCTGGCGGGCTACGGTTCATGGGGGTGGCAAAGAGTCAGACAGACCTGGCGGCTAAAACTCGCCCTTCCCGCCGTTTCGGTTCTTCAGCCTCCTCAGCAGAAAGTGCTGTGAGCAGTGGGGTTCACTTCCCCGTCGGGAGCCTGTGGGGCGTTCCCTTCCTGCTTTGTGTTGACAGATGAGATGCCGGGGCTTAGAGGGAGCTTGATTTGTAACTGGAACGTTCATGTGCATGACTGGTCTCGGGGCCCTTGCTTCCCAGTTCTCCCGACCTCCTGGGGACCTGCTCCCTCCCTCGCCCTCTTAGTCCCTGAGCAGGGGCCTGCCCCGGGGAGAGCCCGCCTGCCCGGCCCCTCGACCCTCGAGGTGCCTCTGCAGGGTCTCTGCTGCGGCCACCATCTCCTGATCGCAGCTGGCATCTGTTCGCCAGCTGTGACTCGCTCTTTCCTCGCTGGTCTCCTGTGGGGTTCTGAGCTCCACGAAGGCAGGGACTGCAGCCTCGTGTTCAGCTGGTGTGTCCAGCCTCTGCCAAGGGGTCTGCCAAGCTTGTGCCCAGAGAGTGCGCCCAAGAGACAAGTGTGTGTGTGAATCCAGACTTTGAGTCCAGATTGCTGCTGTCTCCTGGCCATCCACAGGGGCGCTCGAGTCACTGCAGCCAAGGCTGGTCCTGTCATCCTTTAATAAACCTTCATGACTCTTGGGGGCCAAGGTGTTTGGGAATTTGGATTTTTTGAGGTTTTCAGATGGAATGAGTGAGTAGGCCACGCACTGTAGAACGTCCTAGGCAGTAAGTACCTTGTCATCAGGCAGTAAGAGCTTTGCAGCAGGTGTGTGACTGTTCCAGGTGAGTGGGGCGGACACCATGCCAAGGCGTGTTGTAAACATGTTATCAGACCTTCTGGGATTTCGGGGCTCGGGTGAGGGATTGTGGGCCAGTTTGGGTGCATGTCTGATTTCTAGGCATTGGTGCTGGAAAGAAGGAAGACGGCCCCAGCCCTCCTGTGGTATGCTGGGAGGAGCACACGGGGAGGGCGCCTCTGGTGGTCACGGGATTTGCTGTCCCCACCTGCCTCCCTTGCTTCAGGAAGCGTGTCCCCAGGGAGCTGGCTGCAGGGCACTGGATGCAGTGCAGGGCGTGTCGGTGCCAGGCTTGTAGACACTGGCTGTCCTGCGTCCTCCTTCACTGTCTCCTGGAGTTTGCTCAAGCTCATGTCCACTGAGTCGGTGATGCTGTCCTATCCTCTGTCATCCCTTTCTCCTCCTGCCTTCAGTCTTTCCCAGCATCAGGGTCTTTTCCGGTGAGTCAGCTCTTTGCATCAGGTGGGCAGAGTATTGGAGCTCCAGCATCAGTCCTTCCAATGAATATTCAGTGTTGATTTCCTCTGGGGTGGATTGGTTTTGACCTCCTTGCTGTCCAAGGGGCTCGGGCCGTCCTCCCTCGCACCACAGTCTGGAAGTGTCAGTTCTTCACTGCTCGGCTTCCTGATGGCTGAGCTCTCACATTCGTACATGACTACTGGAAAAACCATAGCTTTGACTTTTCAACATTGAGTGGATTTAATAGGTGTTTTCTGACTTTTAAAATATGAGTATAGCTTTGCTTTACTGCTTTTAAGATGCATTTTTGACATAAATGGAACTCTTTAATGTAAAAAACTACCTGCTTTTTGGTATGGTGCTTGCATTTTGAAAAAAATGTTTAATTGCCAGGCTGCAGGAAAGGCTGCCCTTTTTTGTTAGAAAATGAAGACCCAATACTGAAATATGTCTCAAAATGTATATTTCAGGCATTTGAAACAGATATGGGGTCCAAAAGTTTATTCCTGAAGCAGATGTCACTTTGTGTTATTTCTGACAGTTTTCTGTGGTCTTTGATAAATTATGTAGATTGTATTAACTCTCATCTGAACATGTGTATTAAAGATTAGCCTTTCCAAAGATTTAGAATTATTTTTGTCCAAGGCACTGGACTTAAGATTTAATGAAAAAAAAAAAAAAGATTTAATGAGCCATGACACTGAATCAGAAACACTCTTTAAGTCTTTTAGATTTCTTAAGAGAGATTGTAGTTTTCTAAAAGACTTGTCAGAACGATAAGAATAGAGTTTGTATTGTAAAATCTCCCTTCAAGACACGTTCTGGGGTTTTATGAGTGATTAATGTTGGCATTACCCAGAGTTTTGTGGTCAGTATTTGCAAGTAATTTACTTAACAGGGTTTTAAAGAGACTCCTCCTCATGTTTTATAATTACCCTTTTGGGGGGACTAACCTGTAACAAAAAAAATATCTGGTGGTGTTATGTTTGCTACAGAGGTATTATGTTTATAGACTTGGAAATATTTGATTTCTTAGGGCGTGTGTATAGATAGATTATGCAGTTCAAAATGTTTGCGTCTGTATTGCGTGTATAAACAGATCAGTTTCCCAGTGTGGCCTTTAGGGTGTCGCAGAAGGCTGAGGGTTTTTAGAGGTCAGAATAGAGAAGCTGCGTGTGTTTTAGTTGCTTGTGTGTTTTTCCCTCCTGGGATTGTTAAAAGAACACAACAGTGACCGTACCATGTGAGCAAGTGTTAAATGTGTGCAACACTATGTATAAGATTTTCCACAGAAGTTTTTATTCATGGTGAGGCACACTGGGAAGGCTCCATTAATTCACTCAGATGGTATCACAATTCTGGAAAAACCACTTCACCATAGGGGTGTTTACAAAAACTGAAGCCTCCTATGCCAGGTTTTGACATTGCTTAGCTATTTAGGTAGCAAGTGACGCAGCGTCAAAACCAATTTCAAACTACCTATGTTGTCAGCATGCAGATTTTCTTTATTCAGTACTTAAAGTATGGATTTACCAATCTGAGTAATTTGAAATGCATACAGTAGCGTTAAAAAAAAAAAAAGATCTACCAAACCGAAAATGTGTGTGTATATGAGTTAGTTTCTTTTCTTGATTTTGGTTAAGTTAACAAAAGAATCATCACATCTGTAATTTCTGGTAACTTAATGAGAACACACTGAACTTTTGGGTCATGATAAATTTTCCCATTATGTAAAATATTTTACACACCGGTTGACTCATTGTGAATTGTGAGTAGACGTGATTCTCTTCCTGCGGAAAATAGAAACACATATTATCGTAATGACAGTTTCAGCCAATGACAGAACTGCTCAGATGGCGCGTTGCCTTCTGTTGACTGGGTTGTGGAGGACGTTCAGGTGGACACACAGCAACGGGAGTGAGTGGGAGCGGTTTGCTGGGTGTAGAGGAAATAGTCTTTCTATAAATCTGTTATTTTATACATAAGCTTGTTTTTGTTTTTACGAGTTTCATGTTCAGTTAGTGCATGTGTTTTCTTCGCCTGTATTGATTTGAACTTTTATAAATATTTCTGGGTGTTAAAAACCCCAGTGCTCATGTTTATTTCATAGAGGAAAAAACTAATGAGTACTTTTTGGTGATGGTGGTGGGGTGCCTAGTTTCCCTAATTAGCATCCTCCCTTGTGTTTAAAAGTGCTACATTTGCATGTAGGTGTGATTTCTATTTTACATTAAAGCTCAAATCAATTTACTTGTTACAAAACTGTTGGACTCTGAGATTTGGGGGAGAAGGAGTTTCCAAAAACAGTTGTGAGTTCTGAACAGTGAGAAGCTTATTCACTACTGTTTGGAAGGGGCACCCCCAGAATAATGCATTTTCGTGGGGGGCAAAATGAAGACTCATAACATTTTCCCTGTTATGTTTCTTTTAGATGGTGAGCTGAATCTCAATAAGGGAGGCCGACTGTCAGAGACATGTGGCCTTGTGCTCGATTGCGCAGCCACACACCGCGCAGTTCACCCGCTCCAAGCGTCCAGTCCAGCGGTGCTTAGTATATTCACAGAGCCGTGCGGCCATCACCCGCTGTGGACATGGGACCTGGAGCACACAACACGTGGTCTTTTGTGTCTGGCTTCTTGCTTGCAGCATCGTGTGTTCAGGATTCACCCGTGTTGCGCTGTGTGTGGACAGGCTTCTCCTTTTCGTGGCTGAACCGTGCGCCTGCGTGTGGACGCAGTGTGTGTCGGGGCGGTGTTCGTTCAGCCCGCTGGTGCCTCTGTGCTGCGTTGCCTTTCTGGCCGTCGTGAGCAGCGTGCCCCGGGACACCCGCCTGCAGGCGTTGGTGAGGTGGATGTCCTCGTGCCTCGGGTGCAGACCTGGAGGTGTTGGCATCAGCTGGGGAAGCTTCTTTGCCGTACTGTCCAGGTTCCCATTTAAATGTGTAAAGAAGGTTTGCTGCTTGTAACTGGGGCCTCTCTGCCCTTTGTTGGTGACCTGTTGGCTCCTGTTTCATGTTTGAAGCCCCTTCTTTCCTGAGATCACATCACATCTGACACCAAGTAAGTGTCGCCGAAGACTTTCTGCAGCTAATTAAGTCTGTTCCACTTCTAAGTCAACTAACCCTTACCTGTATTTTATATGTTTCTTGTTTTCTTCCCCCCGCTTCTCTTGAGGGACAGCCTTTGTTCTCTGGCCTGGCTGCACGGGGTGACTGAGTGGGTGGTTTCTCTGTGTTTCCCCTTCAGGCAGCATACGCTCACTCCTTTGGCTCTTTTCAGGGTATCTTTGGTAACTGGGTTGTCTGTTTTGAAGCAATAAACACCTTAAGATAGTCGGGATGCTCTTGAGCATTTTGGCAAGTGTCCAAAAGAGACCTGAAGGGAAGTTTTCATAATTTGTAGGGAGTTCATGTAAATGTACGTTAACAGCATTAGCTAATTGCCTGAGTAGGTTGTGAATGTTGTCACTGCTGTTTAGTAAAGGAGCAGGTTCTGTGTGGTCATTTCAGTGAATGGGGAGAGCCCTTCAGGTCTCTCATCATGTATTTGAACTGAGTTAAGCTTGGAGAAATGATCGAGTGCTTTGCGGATGTGGGCTTTATTTTTTTAACGGTTGTGTCTACGTTTTATGAAGCCTATGCTTTCAGCAACTATTCGCGTGTGTTATAGCAGTGAATCGAATCAACACTAAGGTTCATAGGACAAGCCTTTTTCTGTCGGCAGGAAGTTCCAGAATCGGAAAGAGCAAGTGGCCGGTTGGGGGGACTGTGCCAGAGGGAGATGGGGCGCCCTTCCTGCCCTGGCCCAGCTGCAGGCTGAGAGGCGCTGGGCCATGTGCCCGGTGCCCAGTCGTGCACCTGATGTCGCTCCACGTGTCGGAGCCTGGCTGCCCGCTCAGTAGATGGAGGAGACAGCAGGAAGCCGCTCCACGGGCAGGCGGGGGCCTGGCTTGCCACCCTTGGTGTTCAGGCAGTGACCCTGGCAGGCAGTCCTGTGTGGTCCCGTGGCCTGCTCCCCCTCCTCCCCTGGGCCTGGAGGCACTGTCTCGCCCAGGGCACTGCCCTGAAAGTGCTCTCAGTGCTGGACCGGGGGGCTGGGTCTCAGCCCTGGGCAGCTTCCCCGGCCCATCTTGAGGTATTGCTTGTTCCGGGGGCACAGAGTGTTGAGGTGAGACCCCTGCCCCCTCCTCCAGACCCTCCTGGGAGAGCCCGCTCGAGCCAGAGCGCTGGGTTCTGGTGGTCAGACAGTGGTGCGGCTGCAGACAGCAGCCTTGATCCCCGATCTGAAAGGCAGCGTCTAGGGGAGAGTCTGTGGGGAGCTCCCAACTGTGCCCGGAGACGTTTGATGGAAGTTCCTCCGAGTCCATTAAACCACTCCAGTGAGTGTCTGTAAAGCGTAGTGTCCCCACGCTGCCTCTCTCTGCCTTCCCTTCTGATCAGCCACCTCGTGCTGTGAGTTATCCAGCCAGTCAGAGCTGACTCGAGGTGATCTGGTTTGATGCAGGATACTCATTTATTCACACCTCACCTTCCTGGGGAGAGACGGGGTGGGAAGGCTGTGGTGTTTCCATAAACGTGCTCCCTCCCGCTTCCCGGAGTGAAGCCCCTGGAAGCACCCTCTTCCCCAGGAGGAGCCCCTGGACCCATGGGGTGACACTGGGGCTCCGACCTGGGCGGTGGCTGACATCCTCTGGGCCTCGGGCAGAGGTGACACGGGGGGCATCTCCCGATGTGGGGCCAGGGGTCTGCCCTGGACCCCCGCCCATGCACACCAGTGATGCTGGGCCCTGCGGGCACTCAGCCTCATTTTCTCATGGCGTGGTCACTTCCAGGGCAGATGGGAGCCCAGAGGAAGGGCCTTGCTGCTTGTGGTGGGAAGGGAGTGGAGTGGTGAGGGCTTCCTGGAGGAGACTCCAGAGCTGGAGGCGTGAGGGGAGCCAGGTGGGCAGGGAAGGTGGAGCAGGACCCCCACCCGGGAGAAGAGTGGACGTCTTCAGGCAACCACGGGCCACTTCGTGTCCCTGGAGGAGGGACACCTGCCCTTGGGCCCCGGCTGAGCGTGGGGCTCGGTGGGGAGCGGCTGGAGCCAGGGCAGACAGCTGGCGTCTCCGAGGGGGGCGGTGTGGGGAGCCTGGCGCGGGGCCCCCCGCTCGGTTCGGGCTCTGCCCCCTGTGCTTGGTGGCCAGGTGCTCAGGGTGACCGTGTGCTTCAGGACGGGTGCCTGGGTGTCTATCAGATGGTGGCGGTGAGGGTCCCATGGGCTTCAGGGCAGAAACCGCTTTCGCTGGGGGTCACAGAGGTGTGTGTGCACTGTACCATTTTGAGGGCATGCCACTCTCATCTCCCCTTTTTCCCGGAGGTACACGTCCATCAGCTCCTGTGAGGCGTTCCTTGTCACCGAGCCTTGTCCTGGACCCCGGGCCACCTCCAGCCCGGTCCCCCTCCAACCCAACCCCAGCCCCCACGCCAGGATGACCTGGCCTGCGGGTGTCACCCCCGGCAGGCCCTCGCCAGCAGGATGGTGGCTGCTCACAGACAGCGCGTGGTTAAGGCTCACGGGGTAAACCGAATGAAGCAGCAAAAGGTAAAGGTCACTTGGTAAGCACGCCACTATTTTCAGCGTCTTCCGAGGCTGGCTGTGTGGTCGCGGTTCAGTCTCTTAAGGGCGCTGTCGGAGGCGGTAGCTGGGCGCTCAGGGTGGTTGCTGCCACCCGGGCACCCGCAGCGCCCGCACCTCCTGGCCTGAGTCCTCTGGCCACCCGGGGCTCCCCTCGGGCGCCGGGGCTGCAGGAGGCAGCGGAGGTGCAGGTTCTCACCAGGGCGCTTGATCAGTGAAGACGGTATGTTGCCAAGCGCGTTTCATTCCTCTCCGCATTTCCACCCAGCACAGCACATGGTCAGAGCCGTCCTCCAGTGAAAGCCACGAACTCGCCAGCCTGCAGGAAACAGGTTGGAAATCTAGAAATGCTCTCTGCACCCTCCCCACCACCCCAGGTTTTTGCAACATTTATTTTTTAAAAGATCTTTAGAAAATCTTTGTGAATCAGAAGGCAGCTTCCTGTGCTGGGGAATCTCTCTCCGGTGTTCCTGCTTCTGAGCTTGGTGGCTTGCTTCAGAAAGACTGCAATGCAGCGGCTACCAAAGTGCCTGTTAATATGGCAGCAACCGGCAGGGAGGTCTTCAGCCCCCCTCCACAGCCGCTACCCGCGGCCTGCAGTCTGAAGGAGGAGGCGGAGAAGGCGATGCCCCCCTGGACGTAGCCGGCCAGTGGTGAAGACGGAGGTGGGTTTTGTGGGCACTGTGGCCAGCACAGGCCTGTCCTGCAGCAGGTCTGTGAAGTTACTGATGCAGTGGGCTGCTGGGGATGTGAGGCTGGAGATGCCTCTGCAGTCTGTGCACGGCGGTTTTGCTTCCTTCTCTCTGCTCACGGTGGATCATGAGAAGGTAAGGGACTTTGTAAACCATGCATGATATGTGTTTTAAGTATTTATCAGTATCCCCGATGAAGGCAAAGAATTATGATTGAGTAGATGTCTTCTGAACCTGAGAGAGAAAAACTTCGGTTTCTTATTAAGGACAGTGTGAACAGCCACCTTGTTTGTGTTGACAGATGCGCTCGAAATGAATCATAAAAGATGTTGTTTAAAGGGATCTGCCTTTGCTTTGCTTTGCTAACAGCCACGGTCGAATTTCAGGAATGTAGCTATGGATGTAATGTGCTGTATCTTTAACGTAAGGAGCGACAAGACAGTTCCATTGATCTGGCGTGGAACGTTTTGTTTTACAGAATCACAGCTGTCCGGTGCTGGATGGTGAGGTCTGGGGTCCTTGGTTCTCGTGGACCTTCAGTGGAGCATCTCCGTGTGTGCAGCCCCGTCCCATCCTGGGGCCAGCTGGATCTCCCTCCAGCTGTTCCTCTTTGTTTATCTACGAGGCAGGCTGAGAGTCAGAACTCAGATTTATTTTGCTTTGAATTGGTGGCCCCAAACTGTATTAAATGCATTATGGGTGGTAATTTATATGTGCAGCGGCCAAGAAATATAATGTCAGGGTTGCCATGGTGACTGCATGCATTCCGGAAAGCTTATGAATGGGTTCTGAACCTTCTGGTATTTTAAGTGAGGTGTTCCAGCCGAGAGCCTGCATTCACGATGAGTGTGAATGAACGCAGCCTCCCCGGAGCCGCGCGTCCCTCTCTGTTACCAGAGCTGTGCCTCCAGCTCCAGTCTTCCTCTGCCTTCATCTACTTGGTCTCTCGGCTCCTGGCGACAGACTGCGGCTGAGAGGTGGTTTTCCAGTTTGCGCGCGTGTGTGTGCAGTGTCCTGTGCCGCGGCTTGCCGGCGGGCAGCGTGGCGTGGGCTGGCCGTCCTGAAGGCCCCCAGCATGGTGGCCGCCCCGTGTGTGGGTGCAGGCCTGCGTGCTCCGTCCACCCGAGGCGCTCTCCAGCAGCGCCACGGGGCTCCAGGAGCACCCGGCTCCAGGGAGGCGGCCCCATCTGCTTCTGCTTCCTGGATGTCCCAGAGATTGGTTTTGGAGAGGGAGGCCCCGCTTAGAAAGACCCGCGTTCAATATGCCAAGCTTGTGAAAATAATAAGCGCAGGCCTGATATGCCTAGTATCTTCACTGCTGGTTTTGGAAGTGTGTGCAGCCTGTTTGTTTGAACATCAGTTCCCCTGTGCATTGAAACTACTGATATCTTGACTGCATGGGACTGAAATGCCTGTTTGCTCCTATTTTGTGAAAGGAGTCTAGACAGCCTGCTGCCCGGGGGGCTGGGGTCTGAGGCAGCCCCCGGGCAAGGATGGCTCTTGAGAGAGGCGCTGGGTTCCTGGAGGACACTTCACCCTCCTCCTCGCTGTTGACAGACGTTCGGACTATATAGTTTAAACTTTAATCCTGAAGGAGACTTGACCTTCTAGGCTCCTGCCGCTGGGTGTGCGGCCCGTGGTACCTGGTTAGGAGTTGGCACCTCACAGTCCTTTACCTCCCAGGGGAGGAGACTGAGGCCCAGACAGGTGAGGCCGCTTGGTCGGGGTCCCAGGGCAGGGCACAGCAGCTCGGGGCCCAGAGACCTGCTCGCTGTCCTCCTGAGGCTCCTTTGCTGACCTCTATGGTCATAGAGGTGTGCTCTCCGGCCGCCGTTTCCGCTTTCCTTTTTTATCCAAGGAGACCTCCCATAGTGACTGGAGTAGTGTGCTCCAGTTTTCAGTTGTGAATATTCCTGCCTCCCCTCCTCCTCTCCTCCACCATTCCTTGAGCACAGTGTGCTGGAGACTTCGGGGGTGGGGTGGAGGAGGGCGCAGCTCTGCCCCCAGGCCACGTGGCATCCTGAGGGACCAGTGCCCTGTGCGTGGGGCATGCGGCCTGTGGGCCCAGAGGAATTCTGCCTCCACATCAGCACTCTTCCTGTCTGAGGTGTTTTCCAGAGAAGCTCATGGCCCAGTGGTCATCAAGGGTGAACCTGAATCATCACCTGTTGAATCAAAGTCACAATACTTTTTTCACTGGGGCAGAACAACCTAGCAATATTGGGTGCAGCCTCACAATTACACCTTGTTACAGGTAATAAGAGGTTCAGCTCACGAGGTGTAAAGTACAACCTGATAGAGTCCTGGTGGCTCAGATGGTCAGGAACCTGCCTGCAGTGCAGGAGACCCGGGTTTGATCCCTGGGTTGAGAAGATCCCCTGGAGAAAGGAATGGCAACCCACTCCAGTGTTCTTGCCTGGAGAATCCCAAGGACAGAGGAGCCTGGTGGGCTACAGTCCATGTGGTCACAAAGAATCGGACATGACTGAATGACTGACACATCATCATCATGTTAGATGCTGGTTAACCCAGGTTTTTTTTTTTTAAAGATTTTGGTCACCTCACCTGGCATGCAAAGTCTTAGTTCCTGGACCAGGGATCAAAGCCATGCCCCTGCATTAGAAACCTGGAGGCTTAACCAGTGGACTTCCAGGGAAGTCCCCCAACCCAGATTTTTAATTTGCTGGTCTTCCAGAAGATTGAGATTGTATTACAGACTGTTTTCCTAAGTGGCTGCAGTGGCATCTCCCATCCTGCAGAGATGGTCTCACAATGGGACTTTGGCCAGGAGGTGGGTCTCTGTTCCTTCTCTGTGACCCTGGGCCAGGTGTGTGACCCGCCTCACCCACTGGTATGGCAGAAGTGATGCTGCGTGACTTCCAAGCTAGGTTTTAAAAACATGGTTCAGTTTTTGCCTGGCTTCTCTTTGGGGACACTTGCTATGAGGAAAACCAGTGCCGTGCTGTGAAGACCAGCCAGCTCATGCAGGAAGAGCACATGCAAGGCCCTAAAGGAGCTATTCTGAGGCTCCAGCCAGCAGCCTCCCGGCAGGTGAGAAACATCCTGGCAGGTGACTCTGCATTCTGCTCTTCTCACTTCTCAGCCAAGACCCTAGACACCGTGGAACAGAGCTGTGCCGTCAGCACTGTGCCTGGTCCAGATCCGCAGCCCACAGAGGCTGAGATGGGTGGAGGTTTAGGCCACTGTTTGGGGTGATTTATCAAATCCCTTATGATTATGCAGTGGAGGTGATGAATAGATTCAAGGGATTAGATCTAACAGAGTGCCTGAAGAACTATGGATGGAGGTTTGTAACATTGTACAGGAGGTGGTGACCAAAACCATCCCCAAGAGAAAGAAATGCAACAAGGTAAAGCAATAGTCTGGGGAAGCTTTACAGATAGCTGAGTAAAGAAGAGTGAAAGGGAAAGGAGGAAAAGATATTCCCAAGTGAGTGCAGAGTTCAGAGAATAGCAAGGAGAGATAAGAAAGTCTTCTTAAGTGAACAATGCAGAGTAATAGAGGAAAACAATAGAATTGGAAAGACTACAGATCTCTTCCGGAGAAGGCAATGGCACCCCATTCCAGTACTCTTGTCTGGAAAATCCCATGAACGGAGGAGCCTGGTAGGCTGCAGTCCATGGGGTCGCAAAGAGTTGGACACGACTGAGTGACTTCACTTTCACTTTTTGTTTTCATGCATTGGAGAAGGAAATGGCAACCCACTCCAGTATTCTTGCCTGGAGAATCCCAGGGACAGGGGAGCCTGGTGGGCTGTCGTCTATGGGGTCGCAGAGAGTCGGACACAACTGAAGCGACTTAGTAGCAGTAGCAGCAGAGATCTCGTCAAGAAAATTGCAGATATCAAGAGAACATTTCATGCAAGGATGGGCAGAATAAAGGACAGAAATGGTAAGGACCTGACAGAAGCAGAAGAGATTAAGAAGAGGTGGCAAGAATACACAGGAGAACTATACAAAAAAAGGCCTTAATGACCTGGATAACCACGATGGTGTGATCACTCACTAGGAAGCTTTACTACAAACAAAGCTAGTGGAGGTGGTGGAATTCCAGCCGAGCTATTTCAAATCCTGAAAGATGATGCTGTGAAAGTGCTGCACTCAATATGCCAGCAAATCTGGAAAACTCAGCAGTGGCCACAGGACTGGAAAAGGCCAGTTTTCATTCTAGTCCCAAAGAAGGATGCCAAAGATTGTTCAAACTACTGCACACTTGTGCTCATTTCACATGCAAATAAGGTTATGCTCAAAATCCTTCACGGTAGTCTTCAGCAGTACATGAAGCTAGAACTTCCAGATGTTCAAGCTGGATTTAGGAAAGGCAGAGAAACCAGAGGTCAAATTGCCAACATCCGTTGGATCATAGAAAAAGCAAGCGAATTCAGAAAAATACCTACTTCTGCTTCATTGACTACGCTAAAGTATTTGACTGTGTGGATCCCAACAGATTGTGGAAAGTTCTTAAAGATATGGGCATACTACACTGCCTTACTTGCCTCTTGGGAAAACTGTATGTGTATCAAGAAGCAACAGTTTGAACCAGCCTGTCTCAAAATTGGGAAAGGAGTATGACAATGCTGGATATTGTCACCCTGCTTATTTATCTTATGTGCAGAGTACGTCATGAGAAATAGCAGGCCGAATGAATCCCAAGCTGGAATCAAGATTGCTTGGAGAAATATCAGCCTCAGATATGCAGGTGATAACCATGGTAATGACAGAAAGTGAAGAGAAACTAAATAACCTCTTGGTTAAGGTGAAAGAGAAGAGTGAAAAGGCAGGCTTAAAACTCAGCATTCAGAAACTAAGATCATGGCATCTGATCCCATCACTTCATGGCAAATAAAAAGGGAAAAAGTGGAAGCAGTGACAGATTTTCTTTTCTTGGGCTCCAAGATCACTGTGGAAGGTGACTGCAGCCATGAAATAAAAAGCATTTGCTCCTTGGATGGAAAGCTGTGACAAACCTAGATAGCGTATTAAAAAGCAGAGACATCACTCTGCTGACAAAGATCCAAAAAGTCAAAGCTATAGTTTTTCCAGTAGTCTTGTATGGATGTGAGAGTTAGACCATAAAGAAGGCTGAGCCCAAAGAATTGATGCTTTTAGACTGGGGTGCTGGAGAAGATTCTTGAGAGTCCCTTGGACAGCAAGGAAATCAAACTAGTCAATCCTAAAGGAAATCAACCCCAAATATCTATTGGAAGAACTGATGCTGAAGCTCTAATACTTTGGCCACATGATGCGAAAGAGCCAGCTCATTGGAAAAGGCCCTGATGCTGATAATGACTGAGGGCAGGAGGAGAAGGTGGTGGGGACAGCAGAGGATGAGGTGGTTAGATAACATCACCGACTCACTGGGCACGGGTTTGAGCAGACTCCGGGAGGTAGCAGAGGACAGAGGAGCCTGGTGGGCTGCCGTCCGTGGGGTCCCAGAGAGTCGGGTACGACTGAGCAACTGAACAGCAGCGTTCCGAAGCCCAGTTACTCTAGTCTGCACGGTTTCCATTCGCCAGGATTAGATATGGCATTTTGTTACATGCTAGATGTAGAAAAATTAAGGAATTGCTGTTTTTTAAAAAAATAAGTAGCTATAGAAAAAATTTTAATAACAGCTTTTGGGAGATAATTTGCATAATGTAAGCTCTACCCTCTTCTAGCGCACAGTTCAGTAGTTTTCTGTATATTCCCAGTTGTTCATCCAGAACAATTTTATCACCTCAAAATGATAATCGGACTCTTAACCACATTTATTTAACAGACAAATCCAAGCGGAAGGTTAGACTTCCTGTGCGTTGCGTTAAGCTGTGGTGCTGCGCGTCCAGGACCTACTGGGTTCTCAGGCCGTGTTCACTGATGCGCGTGTGTGCTCTGTTGCCCGGTCCTGTACAACTCTGTGCGGCCCTGTGGGCTGTAGGCTGCCACACACCTGTGCCCACGGAATCTCTCAGGCAGAAATACTGGAGTGGGTTGCCATTGCTTACCCCAGGGGCTCTTCCCAGCCCAGGGCTGGAACCCGTGTCCCCTGCAGCTCCTGCATTGGCAGGCAGATGCTCTGCCGCTGGCTCCACCTGTCTTGTCCACGTGTGAATTCACATGGAAGGGTGGGGACATTAACCTGGCGGGTTGAGCTGGGTTTGGCTGCAGCACTTTGAGCATCTGTCATGTACAGGGCTCACGCTGGATCTCTGGTGAGAGGGCGCCTGAAACTGGGTGCTCACAGAGAGGGGGTTAAGGAAAGTGCTGGAGACGGTGCTGCCGAAGGGTAGGGCGTCTCTGGACGCGTCCCTGACAAGGGAGAAGGAACATGGTATTTGCCGGGCGGGGGCAGATTCAGACCACATTGTGCCTGCGCCTGCCTCCTCCATGAGTACCACACGTGCTCATGGCCTGCTGTGGGCTGTGGGCACTGCTGTTCCCGCCCCACGGGCACATGCAGAAGCTGACCACCTGGGCGGAAGCCAGGACACGGCCCAGAGAGGGCAGGGCTGCTGACAACCCACACCAGGGGTCAGCATACTTTTTATAGTAAATGTTTTAGGCTTTGTGGGCCAGCCCGGCGCCTCTGCTGTTGGAGGCGATGAGTAAACCAAGGAGCATGGCTGTGTTCCAGCAAAACTAGTTGCAGGACGGCGGACCAAAGCCTGTCTGCCCCCGGCCTGCAGGAATCCATCAGCGCCACCTGCCGGGTCGCTGGCGCTGCCCGTCTCCTGCCCAGGCTGTGGGGCTGTTGGGGCTGTGGGTTGTCAGTGCCCGGCTGCTGCCCCGGCCCAGAGCCCTCGGCAGGGCAGCTTGCACCTCTTGCGGGTTGGAGCAGGAGCTCAGCAGTGTCTGACTAGCTGTGGAGCCCCTGGAAAGTGATTCTGCTATCGGCTTTGGGGGTGGTGGGCGAAGATGACAAGCAGTTAGGACGGGGGGCAGGCCCCGTGGTTTCTGGACCCCGTTGCCTAGTGGGCACGCGGTGGAACGTGGGGAAATCTGGGGCGGTGAGGAGGTTAGCATGCGAACTTGAGAGATTTCCTCCAGAACCAGGGGGTCACTCACTGAACTGAGGTTAAATTACCTGTCAGAGGAATTGCGTCAGGAGCCTTTGAAGTAACCTTTCAGGCGGAGAACATTTCTGCTTTTTAGATCTTGGGAGACGCTGGTTTTTGTTGTTGTTTTAATGGAATCATGTAATCTAAATGCCTTAGCTAAGAGTCTTAATTAATCAGGCCTCAGCAGTTCCTGGTGGTCCAGTGGGTAAGACTCTGCACTTCCACTGCGGGGGGCGTAAGTTTGACCCTTCATCTCGGATCTAAGATTCCAAATGCCGTATGGTCAGAAAAAGAGTCTAATAATCAGGTCTCTAAAGCAAGTGCCTTAGTGAACTGCAAGGTGTTCAGTTCCCTAGGAGTTTAGATGAGATGAAGCCCCAGGGAGAAAAGCCAGCACGCTTTTGGACTGTTGGCCCCCTCGTTACGAGTATCAGAGTATGTGTGTCAGGCACCTGTGATAAGGCTGCGGTGGATCCCACAGTATGATCTCATTAAAGCTGTTCTTTGGTTTAGAAGAATAAAAATTACTTTAATTGAAGGAGGAAGGTATCTTGGCAAGTCAAAAAAAAAAAGATATTCAATTAAAAAATGATAAAATTTCACAGCCCAGCCTGTGTTTATTTGCTGCTGTTGTTTAGTTGCCCAATCGTCTCTGACTCAGTGAGGCCATGGACTGTGGCCCGCCAGACTCCTCTGCCCATGAGGTTTCCCAGGCAAGAATCCTGGAGTGGGTTGCCGTTTCTACCTCTGGAATCTTCCCAACCCAGGGATAGAAGCTGCATTTCCTGCATTGGCAGGCAGATTCTTTACCTCTGAGCCACATGGGAATTTCCTTCATGTTACAAAATAGTATTTTACAAAATTCAGTAATTAGGGTTATTTTGCAGGGGTCTTCAGATCCTCGTCAGCACAAGTACCCCTTTCACACACTTCTCCTGTAGCCTGTGGTCAGCGCTAGGACATCTGAGACAAGGTGACTCCTGTCTTCTGAGAGACTCCACTGTTGTGCCTTAACTGTGTCCCTGAACTCCCAGCTTACAGAGGAGGGGTTAGTCTGGATGGGGCTTGGGCTTGCCGCACCCTGAAGACACGCCTTTGACACGCTGGGGGATTGAGACAGCGATTGTGAAATGTTAAAGCCTCAGGACAGGATTCCGTCTTTCCCCCCAGCCCTCTGTTTCACTGAAACCCACCCCAGGGTGCAGAGCCCTGGCCTCTGGGCTCCCATCCCGCCTCCCCCCCAGCCCTAGGTCTTGTTGCCCCAGGGTGTTGGAATCTTTCTCAGCCTGGAACCTCAAGTCCAAACCCACAGTTGCTAGAACAGTGCTTTCCTTTTTGTTCTGCCTCGAACTTGGAGAATGTCTGGTAGCCCTGGACAGTTTTGTCATTCATCACCAGGAGTCGTGTGGCTTGTTACAACAGATTTGTTTTCTACATTCAGATTTGCTCCGCTAAAAGTTCTGTTTACGCTATTAATTTAGAACAAGGCTTCTGTTATGAGTTGTTGAAAAACAGCTCTTGTATCACCTTTAATAAAGATACTTTTGAAATGTAATTTAATGCATGAAAGTGAATTACTTTGGAGGTTTTAGTTTGTCCCTTGGAAAAGAATGTGAGAAGAAAAGTACCTATCTTTTTTTTTTTGGACATGCAGCATGGCTTGTGGAATCTTAGTTTCTGACCAGGGATTGAATCTGGGCCCTCAGGAGTGAAAGCACAGAGTCCTAACCACTGGACTGCCAGGGAATTCCCAAAAAGTATCTTTCCAATGAACATGTTTTCTAAGCTCTGGCCAGCCACTCTTTCAGTTAATATTTATTAGTATTTATCAAGCACTAATATTTGTTAATATAGTAATATATTTGTATATGTACATACATCCTTGTGCTAAATATATGTTAGTGTATATGTTTATGTACGTATTGTACCTTACTATATGTATAAATATATATACACTAATTATATATACATACACACACTCATTAAAATCAAGCAGAAGTATAGCAAAACGTTTGATGCCCTAGGATGATCATGGGATTTTTTTTTTTCCCCTATAAAACCAGAAACAGTTGATGTTCCGCATGAGCTGCTTTGAGAATTTCAGAAATCGTGAATTTCTTCCGCTCCTTCAGATGAGGCACGCCCACACCCGAGCAGGCGGTGTCCCCGACGTCACCGTGTGCCTCCCTTGGGCGGTTCTCACGTTGCTCGTGCCCACTGCCACCTTCGGGCAGCTCTGGAAAGCGGGCCCTCTGCTCCTTGCCTCCTGCTCCTCGGGCTGAGCCTGCCCCACCCTGGGCACTTGGGTGCTCCTGGAATTCCAGGGGAGACTGGGTCCCAGATCCTCCTCCGAGGAGGTGGTTGTGGTCTGTACCCATCTTGCCTTTGTGGGGCTGTCTTGGAGATTTTCAAGTGTTTTCTGTCTGATTCAGCCAAGAAATCTTTTTTTTCCATTACTAGCTTCCTATTTTTTCAAGTCTTCGAGTAGTTCTGTTTTCTTAACTCCTCCAAGGATGTGGAAACTACTAAGAATAGATGACTCTGTGTGGGTTCTTCTTCCTCTCCTCTCCCTCAGTTTCTTCTTCATGTAGGTGGACCAGTGGATTGTAGGGGGGGCAGAGGTGGAGGGATCCTTCCAGTTCAGTGATTAAGAGTCTTTAGGAGAATGAGGTAGTTTTGAGAAACTAGTAAAGCCTGTCCTGGTGCTTTCTATACTTTATAGGGAATTCTCTTTTATTTCTCTCATGACAGATGCCAGATGGTGGGAAGGGACCTGTCATTCAAGAATATCCAGTACCTGTGAGAATGGCCCCTGGGGTCACACAGGCCTCGCTTTTGACCCACCTGCCCTGGACCATATGGGACCCGGGGGCTGGGTGCAGGGCGTGGGGCTGGCTCGGTGGGGCCCCTGTGTGGACGTGTGTGCCCCCTGCCCTCCGTCAGGGCTTGGCTTGCCAGGTCCCATCTCTCCTGGCGTCGCTGAGCAGCACTGCTCTAACCTGCGAATCAAGATTTATTTTCACATTATTCTGATGGAAAATTTTATTAATGTAAACATTTTATTCATATCAAAAGTGTTGACAGAGTTATTTTGTGTTCAAAATATTGATTAATTTGGGGGAAAACCTAAGAGATTTCATGTTGCGTAACAAACCTCTATTCAAATTCACTGAGGAAACTGCAGTGAATCGTAACTCTATTAAGCAAAAGCCAACATTGCAGAGTGGAGTTTATTTGAGAGACCGATCAGGTGAAAATTCCAGGGTGACTTGACAAGGTTTCACATTTTTGTATAATTCTAAGTTAAAATAATGTGAACAGGCAGATGCCACTTCGGAAACTTTGCACTGGGGGGTCTGGCAATCTTAGCAACAGGGGTTGCATTTGATTAGGAAGTGTATTTATTCTAGAGGCTTTATGTAGCGTGAAGAATATTAAATTAAAAGTGATCACAGAAATACTACACTAAATATTGATATCATAAATTTTCAACCTGACGGTATAAAAATATTTCAGACTTTGTATATTTTAAGACTAAAGTGAGTATAGAGTGGTAATGGGTGTTCATTTACCATTTCAGGGGAGTAAGAAGACTTCAGAGAAACTAATGATAATGTCAGAATCAAAACCAAACTCACCATTGCCTTATAGTTCCAAACCTTGGCTAGTTTCACCCAAGGGCAGTTTTAACTAACTCTGTTACCCAGTAGCATGGGGTAGTCATTTTACTCTTAGCTAGCTCCCTTCTTCCTTGTTCAAATCTATTTGGATAATGGTTTTCAAAAGTAAGCGAAGTAATCCTATTCTGTTCTTATATTAAAGTAGCTAGAAACTAAGCAAACAATTATTTAAATAATGTGAGAAAATTCTCTTTAGCCTAGCCAAGGTCTCAGCATCTTCCTTGAAGTCAGAACTAACCTTGCTTGGTTCAGCTAAAGGTGCTTTTTTAGTCCATCTGGTTGTGAATGCCATATGTTAGTCATGAGGGAATAAATAAACCCAGGGATGTCAGTGCTGACATTCTAAACAATGAAAAAAGATGCTTGGTTTTAAAAAGAGCAGATGCTTCCATTAGGTATTACTGATGTCTTGGGAATTTTGAGGGTGTGTATTTTGCTTCTTGCAGAGCCATCATGGCAAGCTCCCATGGAGGGAGCACTGGTTCTGATACCAGGCTTTAGTCCTGGTGACTCTGAACTTTGGACAGCTTGCTAAATGTCATTCTTTTAGTTCCTCAGTAGATCAAGGAGGAATTTGGACTGTATTACCTTTTACAGATAATTTGAGTATGCAAATAGCAAATCCGATTTTCTGGCATAAATCTGTATGGATTCCCATGACAACCTGAGTCAGCCGCTATCTGGTGACAGACACGTAGGTGAAGAAGAGGGGCCCCGTGGTTCGTGAGGCTGGGTCTCTGCCGGGCCAGGCTGGTCAGGGGCAAGCGTGCCAGGTGGTGACTCGCCATCGGCCAGATCAGGACACATGGGGAGAGAAGGGTGTGAGGCACTTCGTGAATTTGAATTGTGTTGAGTTGTTACATTTATCTGAGTTTCATGAGTTCTAGACTGTTTCTTCCGAAAAATTAAAACTTTTCATTTCACAGTTTTTGATTCTTCACCAAATTTAACACCATAATATTTTCTAAAGTATCTTCCTTTTATTGGAGTAGAGTTGATTTACAGTGTCGTGTTAGTTCGGGTGCATAGCCAAGTGATTCAGTTATCCATGTACACATGTTTATTCCTTTTCCGTATAGATCATCACAGAAGGCTGAGCAGCGTCCCCTGTGCTGTTCAGCGGGTCCTTGTTGGTTACCTGTGTTACATGGCGACGGCGGCCCGTGTCCATCCTCAGCTCCGCCACGTCTCCCCTTTGGGAACCACAGTTTGTGTTCAGTGTCTGTAAGTCTGCGTCTGTTTCATAGATAAGTTCATTTGCATCTTTTTCTTAAAACTAGATTCCACATACAAGTAAGATCATATGATATGTGTCTTTGACTTACCTCACTTAGGGCAGTAATCTCTAGATCCATAGTTTTTGCTGGCATAATGTTTTAAATTAAGAAAAACTCTTTTGGAGGACATATCCCCAGAAAAAACAAACCATAATTCAAAAAGACACATGAGCCTTAATGTTCACTGCAGCACTGTTTATAATAACCAGGATATGGAAACACCCTAAGTGTCCATCAACAGAGGAGCGAATAAAGATGTGGGGGGTTGTGTGTGTGTGTGCACACGCACACACACACAATGGAATATTTCTCAGCCATAAAAAAGAACAAAATTGGGTCATTTATAGAGACATAAATGGACCTAGAGACAGTCATCAGAGTGACATAAGTCAGAAAGAAAAAAACAGATGTCATTTGTTCACACATATATGTGGAATCTGAAAAAAGCCAGTATAAACCATCTTATTCACAAAGCAGAGATAGAGACACAGATGCAGAGAACAGACGAGTGGATACCGGGGGGGACAGGGGTGGCAGGAACCGGGAGACTGACTTTGACACGTACACACTGTTTGTACGATGCCTGAAATACTGATAGATAACTAGCGAGGACCTGCTATGTAGTGCGGGGAGCTCCCAGTGCGCTGTGGTGAGCTGGCTGGGCAGGGACTCCAAAGAGAAGAGGTCATGTATATAAAGGAGGGTGTAGCCGAGTCACTTTTCTGTAATGGAAGAAACTAGCACCACATCGTAAAGCAACTACTCCAGTAAAAATCTTTTAAAAAGAAAAATGCTCATTTTGGTCGTCGCACTTAAAGGCATGTTTTTGCACCTGTGCCTTATAAAGTTAATAAATCCTTTGTCGAAACTGGACTCTGTGTAGAGGTTCTTCACTTGGCACATGGATGGGGTGGTCTTCCGTCTGCCCAGTGCTTTTCTGCCCTATTCACTGTAGAGGCGCAGGAGCTGGGAATCCTCGGGAAGTGAGCCGGCTGGCTTCCGAAGGACGGTGCTGCCACAGCACCAGGATAGGACTTTGCTGGTTGATTTGCTTCTAGTTGAATTCTCGTGTTCAGAGGCTGGGCTCCTGCTCTCACCAGTCAACGCACGACTCGTAGCACTTGCTGTGGGTGGTTGCTTTGTTATGTGTCATAATGCAGATGTGTTGACTCAGTGTTATGTAGTTATGATATTGTTTTGTAATCCCATTGTCTGTGTGCATGTATATTATTTAATGATAAGTGTTTATATTCTTACACTGTGCTCCTCTCTACAAAATGGATATGTATGGGAACTGTTCATAGAAGACTGCAGTTGCAGATAGAGGTAATTAGAGCAGAATGGCTCTTCACATTGCAGCATTTCCTGTTCCTGAGAAAGAAAGCATTGAAACGCTTGTAGTCGTAACACATTAGTATGATTCTGCTTGGCAAGAGGCTTGTTCCTGGAGTTGTCCATTCCCCCTTTGATGGAATAATGGACACCAGGTTTACTGCCCACCAGGATTGGGCTGGAGGCTTCCCAGCTGGCGCTAAGTAGAAAAGAACCACTTGCCCGTTACAGGCAGTGTAAGAGACGCTGGTTTGATCCCTGGGTTGGGAAGATCACCTGGAGGAAGGCCTGACAACCTGCTCCAATATTGTTGCCTGAAGAATCCCATGGATAGAGGAGCCTGGTGGGCTACAGTCCATGGGGTCCAAAAGAGTCAGACACAGCAGGAGGGCTGAGGAGAGGGAGGCCTCAGGTGCAGAATTTCAGGATGCCCCAGAAAACTCAGTAATTGAGACTAATAACATTGTAATGCAATACTTTGAGAAAATCGAATCTGATGCAAAAAAAATAATCCATGATGGAAAAAAGTCAAATTTTAAATAGACAGGGTCAGTATTAATTTTTCTTTTTGCTTCAGCTCCAGTATGGCTTGGCTTCACACTATTACTGATACTATCCTTATTTAAAATTTTGATATTTTGCTTCATATAGATTTTTTGCATTAATTTTGATTTTACCCCTATTACTGAGTTTTTTGTCATTCCCTAAAAATCTGTACCTTAGGCAAGTGCTTCACTGACCTCACCCTGGTCCCAGACCTGACTTTCACCTTAACAAGCTTGAAAACCGGACACAATGTATGGAACAACAGTTTTCAGACATTGGTTAACAGGAAGGTTAGGATTGTGTTCTCTGAAATAACAAACAAATGGAAGCAAGTGGAATGAGCCCTGTAAGTATTCTAGCTTATTCTCTAGGGCTAGGAGTAAACAAACTTTTTAAAATAAAGGGCCAGTTAGTGAATCTCTAGGCTTTGCAGACCAGATGGTCTCTATCACAACCCCATTCAGCTCTGCTGTTGCCTGTGGCAGCTTTTGTGCCAGTTATGTAAATGAGTGGCCATGGATGTGTTCCAGTAAAACTTTATTTATAAAAACAGCAGCGAGTTGGATTTAATCCTCAGGCTGTAGTTTGCTGGTCCTGGTCTAGAGAGTTTCTGCATTGCAGGTCAGGGAGAGAGAAATCACACAGAGCCCCCTAGCCTTACTGGAGACAAAACAGGTCAGAGTTGGGGGAGGAGAGGCAGCTGGGATTTGAGGGGCAGCGTGTAAGAGAGTAGAGAGCTACTTAGTGAACCCCTGGGGTCTGCAGAAGGATCCCCACCCCCAGGACTTGGGCTGAGTGTCGGTCTACACCTGCCCCAGAGAAAGCCCCTCAGAGCCAGGAAGAGAAGCCCCAGAGAGGAGAGGACGTCACACGCGCTGGGATGGTTTGTGTTCCCACTTTGGTGGTGTGTCAGACCCTTTTAAAGCGTGGTTTTTAATCTTTGTGAGGGTGGATTCAGAACAGCTCTTTGGTTTAGGGTAACAGAAGGGTATCACTGTAGCAATGGGGCTGAATTAGTCAAGGACTGAAAGACCACTGCACGCCTGCCCTATCTGATTCCGGGTAACCTAACTGCATTTCCAGAACAAAGCCCCAGCTGTACTTAAAATGATGCTGTAAAATCCAGCACCCAACAATGTAAAAAAGTTTCAGTGTCCAGCATCTAGTAAAAATTACCAGGCATGCAGAGAAGCAAGAAAATATGATAGTAACCAGGAGGAAAATCAATCAGTAGAAAGCTGTGAGATTAGCAGACAAAGACAGTAAAATAACTGTTATAAATAAGTTGTACGCACTCATGAGGAAACCAAGCATGAGTGACAGAAATGAGAAAGACTGAACTAGGACTTTAGAGGTGAAAAATACAGAGATTAATAGCAAATTGGCAGTACAGAAGAAAAGATCAGTGAACTTCAAGACATAGCAATAGAAATTATCCAAAATATGGTGCAAAGAATAAAGAAGACTGAACAAAGTAACAGAGCATTAGTGACATGTGGGACAAAATCAACTGATCCGTGTAACTAGAGTTCCAGAAGAAGAGGAAGGAATGGAAACAGCATTTGAAGACATAGTGGCTGAAGAACGTCCACATTTGATGAAAATTACAAACCGTGACACTCACAAACTCGAAATAGAGTAAACAAAATCATACCAAGGTCCACACAGTCTAGTTGCTGAAAAATCAGCGATGGAGAGAAAAAAGTCCTAAAAAGCAGCAAGAAGACATGTTACAGAGGGACAAGAATAACATCAGTGACTTCTCATCAGAACCTGTTGCCAGCCAGCAGACAACAGTGCCGTGTTTAAAGTACCAAAAGGAAGAAACCTGTTAGTTTATCATTCTGTACCCAGTGAAAATATCTTTCAAAGTGAAAGTGAAATGAAAATTTCTGGACCAAGAAATGCTGGCAGGATTTACTGCCAGCGGAAGTGCACTGCAAGAAATTTTAAAGGAGGTTCAAGTAGTAGGAAGATGAGAGCAGATGGCAGCAAATTTTTACCCAAAGGAATGAGAAGAATTGGACATAGTCCATGGATTGGTGAATATTCACACTTTAATCTGTTTTTTTTAGACTATTTAAAGCAAAATTAACAGTGTGTTTTGGAACTTACAACACTTGTAGAGGGAAATAACTGACAGTAGGAGCACAAAGTTTGGGAGCGAAGAAATGAAAGTGCAAAATACACTGTGTCTCAAGTGGTGTATCTATTTGAAGGTAAACTGATAAAGATGCATATTTTATCCAGAAAGATCTCTTGTCTGTGGGGGGACAAAAAACATTAATTACCACTGAAAGTGAAAGAAAGTCGCTCAGTTGTGTCCAACTAACTCTTTGAGACCCTATGGATAGTCCATGGAATTCTCCAGGCCAGAATACTGGAGTGGGTACCCTTTCCCTTCTCCAGGGCATCTTCCCAACCCAGGGATTGAACCCAGGTCTCCCACATTGCAGGCAGATTCTTTACCAGCTGAGCGCCAAGGGAAGCATTAGTTGGATGTAAAAGAGGACATTATTACAGATCCTATAGATGTTGAAAGGGTAATAAGGAGTATTGTGAATAATAATATGCTAATAAATTTGACAGCCTCAATGAAATGAACAAGCCCCTTGAAAAAACATAAACCACCAAATCTACTCAAGAGCAAATGTATAACCTGCGTAACTATATTAAAGAAGTTGAATTTGTAGTTAAAATCCTTACCAATCTGACAAAGACTCTTTCAGCAGACAGAAGGGGAGGGAATGCTTTTTGTCTCCTTCTGTGAGGCCAGCACTGCCCTGGAAGCAAAAGCAGAGACATTATAGGAGAGGAAGACCACCAAGCGGTGTCTGTCATACTTTACATCCCCCATGAAAGTGAAGTTGCTCATTTGTGTCCAACTCTTTGCGACCCCATGGACTGTAGCCTACAACGATCCTCTGTTCATGGGATTTTCTAGGCAAGAGTACTGGAGTGGACTGCCATTTCCTTCTCCCAGAGGATCAGCAAATAGAACCAACTTGGCAATATATAAAAAGGGTATTACGTAATAATCAAGAAAAGTTTATCTCAGGAAATAACCTTAGAAAGTCAATCAGTGTAACCCACCACAGTCATGGACCAAAAGGAGAAAAGGGAGAATAAGGCCTAGAGATGGGGGTGTGGGAAACATGAAGGGAAGGCAGGATAATTGCATAAAATTGCATACAACATTAATCATGATAGAAGCACATACAAATGAATGTATACAAATTCTACAACAGTAGAATTTAAGTTGGAAACTATGATAGATGGAGTTAATGTTTCAAGGCTCTTGCTGTCCAAGAGAAGGGTAAATGTATTAACACTGCACTTTGATAAGAACCTGTACATTAGAATATCTAAAGCAATTATTAAAGAGTAGAATCAGTATGTAACTTGCAGACTACTGGGGAACTAGGATGATAACAAGTTATCCAAAACAAGCAAATAGAAAATAAAAGAAAATGAAATCTAAATGTGAGTAATTGTTTCCAAGGTAAGTGGAATTAAATGTTCCAAGGAAAGTTATGACCAACCTAGACAGCATATTAAAAAGCAGAGACATTATTTTGCCAACAAAGGTCCATCTAGTCAAAGCTATGGTTTTTCCAGTGGTCATGAATGGATGTGAGAGTTGGACCATAAAGAAAACTGAGTGCCAAAGAATTGATGCTTTTGAACTGTGGTGTTGGAGAAGATGCTTGAGAGTCCCTTGGACTGCAAGGAGATCCAACCAGTCCATCCTAAAGGAGATCAGTCCTGGGTGTTCATTGGAAGGGCTGAAGCTGAAACTCCAGTACTTTGGCCACCTGATGGGAAGAGCTGACTCATTGGAAAAGACCCTGATGCTGGGAAAGATTGAGGGCAAGAGGAGAAGGGGATGACAGAGGATGAGATGGTTGGATGGCATCACCGACTCAATGGACATGGGTTTGGGTAAACTCCGGGAGTTGGAGATGGATAGGGAGGCCTGATGTGCTGGTTCATGGGGTCGCAGAGTCAGACACGACTGAGCGACCGAACTGAATTAAAAGAAAAAGATATCAAATTAGGTTTTTTAAAAAACTCAACTGTATTTTGTTTATAAGAGACCCACCTAAAATATGAAGGTTAAGAGATGTTGAAAGAAAAATGAAAAAAAAAAAAAAAAAAACAACACAAAACCAAAACTGCGAACTGTAGCCAAAAGCAAGATTGTGTAGTGTCAGAGAAAACACAGTTGAAAGCAACAGTCAGTTCTGGAGATGGTGTCATTTCACTTAATACAGTTGGCAGCTGGCTCCTTTAACAAAGCAGTCAGCAGTTTAAGCAAATCCATGTCTTGCATGAAGTTCAGTACACATAGTCCTGGTTGGCAGATGTTTTTTCTATGGTCGTTTGGGGATTCAGCTGCTTCCCCCCGTCTCTGCCATCTCATGAGGCCCGGGATACTCTGCAGGTGCCTCTGTGTGGGGCGGAAGGAGTGACTCACACAGGTGTTCACGGCTGGGCTGGAGGGCGGTGTACATTAGGATTGCATCCCATTAGGCGGAGCCCAGGTCGTAAACCAGACTTCACTACAGGGGAGGCTGTGCCCAGGAGGTAGAAGAAATAAATCTGGTCAGCATGTAGTCTCTGCTGCAGTTTGTACTGATAAAAGGTTAAATTCAAAGGGAAGTCGTGATAATTCTAAATGTGGATAAGCCATAATATGACTTCAGAATATCCAAAGTAGAGATCGCCATAAGTGCAGGAGGGAAAAAAATAGACGAATCTGCAGTTACAGTGGAGATTTCAGCACTTGTCAGTAATGGATGGAGTAAGCAGGCCAAAAAAAAAAAAAAAAAATCCTGTAAGCACAGATGTTTTACGTAGGGTCAATACCCTTGGTCAAATGTACATATAAGTAACACTCCATCCAAAACTGCACCATGTACAAGGGGTTAGCTCTGATAGACTCAGAGTGCCTGAGGCAGTGACCAAAATCATGCCCAAGAAAAAGAAACGTAAGAAGGTGAAATGGTTGTCTAAAGAGGCCTTACAAAAAGCTGAGAAAAGAAGAGAAGCAAAAGGCAAAGGAGAAAGGGAAAGATATACCCATCTGAATGCAGAGTTCTCAAAGAATAGCAAAGAGAGATAAGAAAACCTTCCTAAGTGAACAATGCAAAGAAATAGAGGAAAACAACAGAATGGGAAAGACTAGAGATCTCTTCAAGAAATTTAGAGATACCAAGGGGACATTTCATGCAAAGATGGGCACAGTAAAGGGCCTAACAGAAGCAGAAGAGATTAATAAGAGGTGGCAAGAATACACAGAAGGACTTACAAAAAATCTTTATGATGCAGATAACCACGATTGTGTGATCACTCACCTAGAGCCAGACATTCTGGAATGCGAAGTCAAGTGGGCCTTAGGAAGCATTACTGTGAACAAAGCTAGTGGAGGTGATGGAATTCCAGCTGAGCTGTTTCAAATCCTAAAAGATGATGCTGTGAAAGTGTAGCACTCAGCATGCCAGCAAATTTGGAAAACTCATCAGTGGCCACAGGACTGGAAAAGATCAGTTTTCATTCCAATCCCAAAGGAGGACAATGCCAGAGAATGTTCAAACTACTGCACAGTTGTGCTCATTTCACATGCAAATAAGGTAATGTTCAAAATCCTTCAAGCTGTTCTTCAGCAGTACATGAACCGAGAACTTCCAGATGTTCAAGCTGGCTTTAGAAAAGGTAGAGGAACCAGAGATCAAATTGCCAGCATCCTTTGGACCATAGAAAAAGGAAAGGAATTCCAGAAAAACATCTGCTTCATTGACTCTGCTAAAGCCTTTGACTGTGTGGATCACAACAAACTGTGGAGAATTCTTCAAGAGGTGGGAATACCAGACCACCTTACCTGCCTCCTAAGAAACTTGTACACAGGACAAGAAGCAACAGTTAGAACTGGACGTGGAACAATGGACTGGTTCCAGATTGGGAAAGGAGTACGTCAAGGCTGTGTATTGTCACCCCATGCAGAGTGAATGAATCACAAGCTAGAATCAAAATTATTGGGAGAACTATCAACAGTGTCATATAGCAGATGATAACTCTAAAGAGCCTCTTGAAGAAAGTGAAAGAGGAGAGTGAAAAATTAGGCTTCAAACTTAACATTCGGGAAATTAAGATCATGGCATCTGGTCCCATCATCATGGCAAACAGACGTGAAAAAAGTGGAAGGTGTGCCAGACTTTATTTCCTTGGTCTCCAGAGTCACAGGGACAGTGACTGCAGCCATGAAATTAAGAGAGGCTTGCTCCTTGAAAGAAAAGCTATGAAAACCTAGATAACATGTTAAAAAGCACAGACATTACTTTGCTGCCAAAGCACCATATAGTCAAACTGTGGTTTTTCCAATAGCCATGTATGGATGTGAGTGTTGGACCTTAGGAAATCTGAGTGCCAAAGAATTGATGCTTTTGAACTGTGATGTTGGATAAGACTCTCAAGAGACCCTTGGGCTCCAAGAAGATCAAACCAGTCCATCCTAAAGGAAATCAATCCTGAATATTCATTGGAAGGACAGATGCTGAAGCTGAAGCTCCAGTACTTTGGCCACATAATGTGAAGAGCCAACTTACTGGAAAAGACCTAATCCTGGGAAAGATTGAGGGCAGGAAAAGAAGGGGATGGCAGAGTATGAGATGGTTGGATGGCATCATCGACTCATTGAACATGAGTTTGAGCAAATTCTGGGAAACGGTGAAGGACAGGGAAGCCTGGTGTGCTGTAGTTCATGGGATCTCAAAGAGTTGGACCTGACTTAGTAAGTGAACAACAAACAACAGCAGTTATAATAGAGATTTCAATGCATGTCTCACTAATTGTTAGATTTAAAAAAAACTCTGTAAGCACAGATCAATAGGATCAATACCCTTGGTCTGATGTACACATAAATAATATCTGTCTAAAACCTGCATCATATACTTTATTTTCAGGCACACATAGACATTTATAAAAATTGCCCTAGACTGGGAGCCCTTCTGGTGGTCTAGAGGCTAAGACTCTGAGCTCCCAGTGCAGCGTCGCTGATGTAGTTCAGTCACTCAGTTGTGTCTGACTCTTTGAGACCCCATGGACTGCAGCATGCCAGGCCTCCCTGTCCTCCACTGTCTCCTGGAGTTTGTTCAAATCCATGTCCATTGAGTCATTGATGCTATCTAACAATCTCATCCTCTGCCCGCCACCTTCTTTTGCCTTCAGTCTTTCCCAGCATCAGGGTCTTTTCCAGTGAGTCAGCTCTTTGCATCAGGTGACCAAAGTGTTGGAGCTTCAGCAACAGTCATGATTTGAAATAGCATCATGCCAGTAAACTTGAAAATTAGATGAGATAAACAAATTCCTTGGAAAATGTAAGTTCCTAAAAGTAGCTACAGAAGAAATTTCTGTAACCACTAAAAAAAATAGAATCCGTAATTAAGATTTTTAGGCACAGATGGCTTCATTGTTAAATTCCACCAGACTTTCAAACAAGAAATAATTCCAGTTCTACCCAAATACTTTCTCAGAATAAACCAGGGAACACTTCCTAGTTAATTTAAGAGGTTATCATAACTTTGTTACTAAAATTCAGTAGGGATGGTATGACTAGTGTGTTCATAGCAGACAAGGACAAATACTTTACAGCTATTGATTTTTCATTCTCTTGCCAAAGAAACATTCAGAGTTACCTTGCCTTTTGGCAAGAACTATAGTTTGAGTGATAAACCATTTTGATTTATAAAATGTGATTGAAAAAATATTAAGGTTGTGTGTATATGTACACATGTTGCCTTAATTGACCTGTGTGGCTTACTGAGTAGATTAAAACCCATGTTTTATAATGACTGATCATATCAGTGCGGGCTCTTTTGGATGTAACTGTACCTTAGCTGTTAACAGCAAAGGGGGATTTGTTGGTCACCTAATTAAGAAACCTCCAGCAGGGCTGGCTGCAGCTGGGTCAGTTTCCCTGGTATCTGCCTCAGAGAGCCTCTTGATGCCCATGTGCTCATGTTCAAGTTCTTTAGGAAAGAGGGAGAACCTCTCTACGTCCCAGAGGAGGAAGAAAAGACTTGATTTATTTTGACTCGGGTTTTGTATGCTCACAGAGATGAACCAACTCTGGCCAGGTATAGGGTGCGCTTACTGGCCAGACACACACAGACACACACACACCCATCCCTTTGTGCCTGGGGGTTGTAACCAGTATCTCTGGAAGCTGCTGGACTGAGAACGTGGGGTCTCAGCTGGTCAGAAATTGGAGCGCAGTAACACCTGGAAAAGTGCACGAGTGTTTGGTTTCAAAGTTATATCTCGCAGCAGTTGTCAGATGTAAAATCTCATGAGTTTTCCTTCAAAATAATTATGAAATTCCACATAATAAAGAATTCTTAGGACCCCAGGATGGAGCCATCCAGTTACCAAGAATTAACGAGTCTGACAAATTTTGAGAACCTGGAGCAATGGAAACTCTCATACCCTTCTTGTGGTAGTGTAAGTGACTGCAACTGCTGTGGGAAGTACTTTGCTTAGCTTTATGTAGTGCAGTTGAATATACACTTAACCTCACAGTCTGGCAGT
This sequence comes from Hydropotes inermis, assembly GCA_020226075.1. Taxonomy (NCBI): domain Eukaryota; kingdom Metazoa; phylum Chordata; class Mammalia; order Artiodactyla; family Cervidae; genus Hydropotes; species Hydropotes inermis. Next base: position 63,133,750 of record CM035284.1, read on the forward strand.
CACTCCTGCATGTGTATATGCACTAGATGTATATATATGCCCAAATGCTTAAGAAATCTGTGCCAGAAAGATCTTAGGAACGCTTGCGTTGGCTCCAAAGCAGAAACCGAATGGGTAAGTAAACGAAGGTGTGTTGCACAGTGGAATAATACACAGCAGTGAGAGCCAACGGCAGGGCCAGCAGCAACAATGGGGCAAAAACAAAGCAAGACAAAAGGATACACACGACGTGATCACGTTTATGTAAGATTCAGGAGCTGGCAAAATAAACGGCCAGAGCAGCATGCCTTGGGGCAAGCTAAAGAAAAGCTAAGGAATGATAACAGTGCGTTAGAGTGATACTTACAGGGGAAGGGAAGGGTTAGGGGTCAGAGGAAGGCACCCAGCTTTTTGGGGATTCCAATAGTGCCCCATTCCGTGGCCTGGGTGGTAGTTGGACTTTGTGTAGTAAGCTTATGAAACTGTACATACATGTTTCCTGTGCTTTACTGTGTATATATAATATTTCATGATAAATGTGATTTTTTAAAATAAGGTATCTGAAGTTATCCAGCCTTTGTAATTTATGTTTACCACAAAAAATGGAGAAAATCCAAAGCATATGTTTAAATAGAATGGTTAAAAATGTTTCCTTCTTTATCACATTTTAGAAATTTCCATTTTTGAAATTCTGTTTTTTAAAAGCTTTAAAAAATTTTCCACATGTGAGTTAACCACGTGTCATTCTTGCTTCCCAGGTGAGGGACTCCACTACATTATCTGAAGAAGGATAAAGTTGACTCTGCCTTGCTTCTTTCTTTATTGAAATCTCTTCCTGCCTGGTCAAGCTCAGATATCTCCTCTTGCAGCACACGACACACAGGTATGTCACTAGAAGTTTCCATTCGTGTAGGTTTTTCTTCTCCAGCTGTTCCCGGTGTACCTTTGCATGACAATGAAGTAATTAAATTCAGAAACATCCTGAGCTTACTCATTTTCGGCTTTAGCAGGTGTATCTGAGTGTCTTCTGGATACGTGGCAGCGTATTTGGGTGTGTGTCTCTGACTTCTTTTCTTTTAAACCAGCATTAAACTCTGTGAGCAATAGGCATTATCCCTGATGGCTTAGTGATGGTTGCTGAGATTGGAAACCGGGGTTGGCGGCGTGCCCCTGCGCCTCTCCCGGGAGGGTGCCGCTGCAGGAGACGTGCCAGCACTGAGCGTGGAGGCCTGCCCAGCCGAGGGTTGCATCTTTGATACAGGAACTGCATACTACTTCACCGTCTTTCTCTGGGAGTTTGAAAGGAAACAAAACACCTTGTGTCTTAATCTCTTAATTTGTGATTGAGTGGCATTTTATTCTTGAAATTAAGAACTCTTTCATATGTTAGAACGTTAACATGAATGTAAAATAGGTTTGAAATGTTTGCATCCAAAGTGAGATTTAAATACACAGCTATTTTTTATAACATTCAGAAGCATCAAGAAAACTGGTATTTAAAATTTTATTCATAATCACAGTACCATTCAGTTTTCCCCAATAGTCTCAGTTTTTTTTAGTTTGAAACAGGGTCCAAACAATTACGTTTAGCTAATCTGCCTCCCAGGTCTCTGTCAATCAGCTGATTGCTCCACCCCATCCCTTTTCTTCTGGCATTTTCTGTGTCGTTGTTCTGTAGTCAGGGGTGTCTCTGTTTACATGGAACATGTTCTTCTGTCCTTTTATTTCCTGGGAGGTGGGAGGTGGATCTAGAGGTTCGAGCGGCTCAGCCTTTGAGCGCGTGCGCTTGGAGGTGGCAGTACGTGCGTCTGCTCCGGTCCTAGTGGTGCTCGGCACCTGGACTCATGGTCATTAGGGGTTGCAGATGATGATGGTAAAAGTCTCATCCTTTACTTTGCCTTAATTCACTGAAATCCTATTTGGTTTCGCTAAGGGACAGTTCAGATAGAGGCAGTAGGACGAATGCCTGATTCTTTCTCTTTATGGGTTCTCAAAACAATCAGACGGTCTCATAGCCACTTCACAAGTGACCAGGGAAGAAGTGTCAGTATAAATTCATGAATTTAAACGTTATGTGACGTGTTTTAAAACACGGTAGTTATTCTAATAGATGCGAGGATTGTGCCACTTTTGCAGTGGAGCCTCTTCAAGTTGACTCCTTGTCCTTTGCTCTCTGAAATAGTAAGAGGTTGTTGATTCGTTGTGTACTTTTTCCACCCCAGACCTGGAACTGGTTGTTTCTCTAAGCAGCTCTGGCTCCCTCCTATAGAACATGGTGTCTTGAGACCACAACCTGTACACTTGGGATCGTTGTTGCTGCAGGGCTGGTTACTGTCCTGGACCTTTTTGGTGGATGGCCAAAGTATTTTCAGAAATCTAGCTCCCTTTCCTGAGCTTTATAGCCTGTTTCTTCTCTCTTCCACAGGTAATGTTTTTTTAATTGTTGGTTTATCTACTGTAATATGGGCTTCCCTTGTAGCTCAGTAGGTAAAGAATCTTCCTGCAGTGCAGGAGACCTGAGTGTGATCCCTGGGTTGGGAAGATCCCCTGGAGAAGGAAATGGTAATCCACTCCAGTATTCTTGCCTGGAAAATCTCATGGACAGAGGAGCCTGGTGGGCTGCAGTCCATGGGGTCACACTTACTTACTTACTGTAATGTAAGTACTTGTGTGTGTCTGTGCCCACAGCCCTCTTTCTTAAAAAATAGTAATGTATGGTACAAGCTTTTCTCCATATTTTTTGAAGTTTAGCAGCATATCATGAGCTTGTGGCATAGCCATATACAGAGATTCTCCCCACCCGTTTTAATGTATAGTATTCCATGTTGGTTATTAAATTATAGAAGAAGACTAACTTAAAAATATGTTGGCATTATTCAGTATGTGTTTCTCCTGCATATAAACATCATCCATTTGTCCAGCTGCAGATTTCCCAGTAATTTTGGGACCTGGTAAGTACATTGCTAATCTTGGCCTGGTTTTCCTTATGGGTAAACTAAAAGACTTGGACTAGAAACTCAGGGTGAGTTATTTTAGCTGAAAGAGACTGCAGATGAGGAAACTGTACCTAAGAGCATCTCATTGGCCATGGAGTGAGCACCCCATAACCAGGGTTGTGATGGTGCTCTGGAATTGGCAGGTATTGTTGAGTGATTGATTGTGTGTCAGAATCAGGGAGGCAAGGGCAGGTCTGCCGTGGGAAGCTAGCCGGGTGACAGCATCGCTCCCCAAGATGAGAGCGGGTTGTCTCTGAGTAGGTTGAGGCCTGCCAAACAGCCATGGCAAGCACCGAAGACAGCAGATTCCGTCTGGGCTGCCCTGACCGTGGGGCTCCCATGCAGCTGAGGGGGAGTGGGGTGTCCAGGAGCTCTGCGGTGGGGCTCGGAGCGGGGACTCGTCCGTGCGGGTCTGATCACCTAGCAGGACAAAGAAGGGGCCTGTTCCAGCACCTGAACAGCTCCCGCCTCTACACCACCAGTGGCAAAGGGGAGCTGGTGAAGGAGAGCTAAGAACTACTGACTTTTGGCATCTCATGACGTATCCTCCGAGTGATTTAGATATTGTAATCCACTCCTGAATGGCGCCATGTTTCATGCTTTTCACTCTGATTTCCTAGTAAAGTCGGTGCTTCAGGAAAGTGCACCTTCTCACAGCCTGCAGCCCCAGAGCCTCCAGGCCAGGCATGGCTTGGGGCAGCCTCTCCAGGAAAGGTGCTGCCTGCTCTGAGTCGCTGTCAGGCGGACAGAGCCCTCAGCTCCTTCCTGTCCAGATGGCTGGGCTCTGGCCCTGGTCCAGGAGCAGCCAGAGTTGAATGAACCCTTGTTTAACATCCTGAGTCATTTGAACTGAGTGATATGGCAGTGCTAGGTCTCAGGCAGCTATTGTTTTCCTAAAGAATTCAAGACCAAGTTGCGTATTATGGTTTGATCAGGTTCCTTTCCAGCCGTCTGCCTGCGTCAGTCTCTCTCCCTCCCTCTCTCCTGCGCGGGGCTTTTTCATGTGCGATGAGGAACGGTCTGTTTGTTTGGGTAAGAGTCCAGGCCCCTCTGTGCTTTCCCAGTGAGTTAGCCACAGGCGGCTCCCTGAGCAGAGCGTCTGGCATCAGGTGTCCTGAGCAGTCAGAGTGCCGAAATGTCTGCATAACTGTGGACTGCCAGAGTGCTTTCTTATCAGCAGGGCACACCTGTCTGCCTGTGGCTTTCTCCCTTCCTTGGCCTCACGTGGATGATGTTTTAATCTCCCTCCTGGGCTTGACGTGGAGCTGGTTTTCCTGCATCTCTGTTGTTTAGCACTTTCTTGCTGGCAGGAGCCATTTTCTTTGTTTATCTGATGCTTCCCTTTTTTGGTTTTCCCCGGGCTTTCCAGCCCTTGGAACACCCTTTTGTCAGCAGATGTGCGTTTGTTTCCAATTTCTAATCTCCCAAGTGTAGCTCAACTTAAACCACCAAAGCAAGGAACATAAAATAAATTATCAGCGTTATGGAGAAGTAGAGCAAAGTGGAGAGAACCCAGGCTGGCTCTTCACTGTGTTTCTGAGTACAGGTACACCTCAACTTGGCCAGCAAAGGTCCATATAGTCAAAGCTATGGTTTTTCCAGTGGTCGTGTACAGATGTGAGAGTTGGATCATAATGGAAGCTGAGCGCTGAAGAATTGATGCTTTTAAACTATGGTTTTAGAGAAGACTCTTGAGAGTCCCTTGGACAGCAAGGAGATGAAACCAGTCAATCCTAAAGGAAATGAGTCCTGAATATTCACTGAAAGGACGGATGCCAAAGCTGAAACTCCAATACTTTGGCCACCTGATGCGAAGAGCCGACTCATTGGAAAGACCCTGATGCTGGGAAAGATTGAAGGCAGGAGGAGAAGGAGACAACAGAGGATAAGATGGTTGGATGGCATCACCAACTCTATGGACATGAGTTTGAGCAAGCTCCAGGAGTTGGTGATGGACAGGGAAGCCTGGTGTGCTGCAGTCCGTGGAGTTGCAAAGAGTCAGACACGACTGAGCAATTGAACTGACTGAGTGATGCCGCAACTGAGTGAGGAGCTGGTTAGAAGCTAAAACTTTATGAAACCGATTTCTCAGATAGAGACTTTTTTCATTTGGATAAAAATATGGCCTCAAAATGCAGTAAGTTTATACCTAAACACATAGCAAGCAGTAAATAATATAGTAACAGAGCAGTAATTCTGCTCCGTTGGAAGCTGCAGCATCGAATTCTGGCCCTGTGCACGCCAGGCCCCGCATTCCCTGCCCAACTCCCCGCGGTGTGGGCCCAGGATGCCCACGCTCAGGCCACTGCTTCCTGGGACTCCGGTCCTGCCTCTTGTTGGGGTCCTCCGAGCGCACTGACGTGGGGGCCGCTCTCGAGCCCACACTTGCTTTCACAGTCGCTCCCATGCTGTCTCCACCTGGCATGTCTGCTGCTCCTGTTGGGCAGAACATGCCTCTGTGTGTGGGAGCAGACATCCTCTTTCCAGACCTGACGCTGGGATGAGGCCGGGAAGGTGATGTGACGACCGGGCCCGGGGTTCCCACCTCCCCGTGACCCCGTGTGCTCACTGGAGCCATGTGCTTCCCGTCTGTGGGTGTTGCAACCCCTGAGCCGCTTCCCCAGATCAGGCTGTCAGCACCAGTCTGCAGGTCCCTGAAAGCCGCCTCCACCATCTCTTTAAGGCCTTTGACTGAGTTTGCATCATTTTTCTTCATCAGCACAATCATTATTTTAAGTATAATTTTTGTTAACCTGTAACTGTCACATCTAAACTTTAGGATTAAGGGGAAATTTAACTATTTTATACCCACATATAAGTAAATGAAATAAAGGTATTTATTTTAAGTCAGGAACTCTAGTCAAAGGTTTCCACAAGTCCCCCATTTTAGAAGCTTCCAGAGATGGGTTTTTGCTTACTCACCAATGCTTCTGGTGGTCAGCCTCTGCGTGGGGCACACGTCGGCTTCCTGGCCACCCCCAGGTGGGTGTGAATGAACAGATACAGCTGTAGGTGAGAAACGACCCTCACAGGAATTTTAGGTAAATCAGCAAGTTAACTTTGCATGGTCGGCTTGGAGAGCGAGAGTTAGAGCCGAGGGGCCTTCTTTACCAGTGGCCTTTAGCTTGGGGTCTTCGAGCGTAGTGTTAGCTCTTGCTGCTGCGCTTACAGCGGGTGGTGTTCCAGCCGCAGATCGAGATGGGGCTCTGCTATTTTCTTTGCCAGGGTCGGTGTGGAGTGGTCATGAAGCTCAGTGATGAAGAAAGAAAGCTTTCTTTCTTAGAGTGTCTAAGCTCTTTAGACTTCATACTTTTCATAAAAACTTTTTTTAAGCAGTTTTTTTATTATGGAAAATGTCATTTAAACCATTCAAAATGCACAGTTCAGTGGGTTCTATTTAGTATATTCACAGTGTTGTACAGCCATCATCACTGTCTGTTTCTAGAACATTTTCGTCCCAAGAAGAAACTCCCCTTGGTCTCCCTGTTACTCTCCTCTCATCTCAGTCCCTGTCAGCCACGACTCTACCCTCTGTCTCCGTGGATTTGCTTGTCCTGGACATTGCACACAAATTGGAATCATGTGATATGTGGCCTTTTGCTCCTGGCTTCTGTTAATTTAGCATGACGCTTTCAAGGTTTTTCCATGCTGTATTATATGTCGGTGCTTTATTTTTTTATGGCTAAATAATAGTGCATCATATAGGCATATATAAATTTTGTGTATCCAGTCATCTCTTGATGGACATTTGGACTGAATAGTTTGTCTATTTTGAATATTGCTGCTGTGAACATTCACGTGCAAGTCTTTGTGTAAACGTATGTTTTTCACTTCTTTTGGGTATATACACAAGAGTAGAATTGCTGGGTCATATGGTAACTCTGTTTAACTTTTTTTTTTTTTTCATTTATTTTTATTAGTTGGAGGCTAATTACTTTACAGTATTGTAGTGGGTTTTGTCATACCATCATGAATCAGCCATGGATTTACATGTATTCCCGATCCCGATCCCCCGTCCCACCTCCCTCTCTACCCAATCCCTCTGAGTCTTCCCAGTGCCCCAGGCCCAAGCACTTGTCTCATGCATCCAGCCTGGGCTGGTGATCTGTTTCACTATAGATAATATACATATTTCGATGCTGTTTTCTCGAAACATCCCACCCTCGCCTTCTCCCAGAGTCCAAAAGTCTGTTCTGTACATCTGTGTCTCTTTTTCTGTTTTGCATATAAGGTTATCATTACCATCTTTCTAAATTCCATATATATGTGTTAGTATGCTGTAATGGTCTTTATCTTTCTGGCTTACTGCACTCTGTATAATGGGCTCCAGTTTCATCCATCTCATTAGAACTGATTCAAATGAATTCTTTTTAATGGCTGAGTAATATTCCATGGTGTATAAAAATATGGAATGCTTCACGAATTTGCGTGTCATCCTTGTGCAGGGGCCATGCTAATCTTCTCTGTATCATTCCAATTTTAGTATATGTGCTGCCGAAGCAAGCACTATGCTTAACTTTTTTGAGGAACTGCCAAATTGTTATCTACAGATGATGAACCATTTTATTATATTCAGCAATGTATCAGGGTTCCAGTTTCTTCATATTCCTCACCAACACTTGAAGTTTTCCTTTTTTAAAAAATTACAGCCACACTTATAGCTGTGAAGTAGTATCTCATGTTGGTTTGTTTTTTTAATGGTAGTTTTTAAAAATTGACATGAAATTGACAGAACGTAAAATTAACCATTTTAAAGTGAGCAATTCACTGGCATATAGTACATTCACAGGTTTTAACCACAACCTCCCTCTGGTCCCAGACATTCTCATTACCTCAGAAGGAAACCCTGAAGGCTTTAAGCTGGTAATCCTCGTTGTCCTTCTCCTCATCTGCAAGGCAGCCACCAATCTGCTTTTCTGTCTCTGGATTTGTCTATTCTGTATGTTTCATATAAATGGAATCATGCAGTATGTGACCTTTTCTTTTTGACGTCTTTCACTTAGCATAACATTTTCAGGTTCATCCATGTCATGACCTGTATCATCATCACTTGATTTCTTTTTATGGCTAATATTTACACTCCCCACCCCCCATTTTGTTTATCTGTTCATCTGTTGATACACATTTGGGTTGTTTCTGCCTTTTGAGTACTGTGAATGGTGCTACTATAAACATGTCTGTACATATGTTGATTTGAGTACCTGTTTCAGTTGTTTGGGGGATACCCCTAAGAATGCAATTGCTGGGTCATATTGGCAATTCTGTGTTTAACTTTTTGAGAAACTGAAAATGTTTTCCACAAAAAACCAATGCATTTTGTTTCCACCAGCAATATATGAAGGCATCAGTTTCTCTGCATTGTCAATAATGCTTGTTGTTTTACCTTTTAAAAAATCGTGGTCATCCTGGTGGGCTTGAAGTGATTGCTCACTTTGGTTTTGGTTTGTAATTCTCTAGTGACTCATGGTCGGAGAAGGCACTGGCACCGCATTCCAGGACTCTTGCCTGGAGAATCCCAGGGATGGGGGAGCCTGGTAAGCTGCAGTCCACAGGGATGCTAAGAGTCCAGCACAATTGAGTGACTTCACTTTCACTTTTCACTTTCATGCATTGGAGAAGGAAATGGCACCCCACTCCAGTGTTCTTGCCTGGAGAATCCCAGGGACGGGGAGCCTGGTGGGCTACCGTCTATAGGGTCGCACAGAGTCAGACATGACTGAAGCGACGCAGCAGCAGCAGCAGCAACAGCAGTGACTCATGGTGTTGAAGATCTTTCCATGTGCTTATTGGCTGTTTCTATGTTTTTCTTGGAGAAATGTTTGTTCACATACTTTGCCCATTTTTTAATTGAGTTGTTTGTCTTTTTTGTTGTTGAGCTGTAAGAGTTCTTTGTATATTCTGAATATTAGACTCTTATACATGGTTTGCAGATTTTGTTCTTTGTTGTTTAGTCGCTAAGTCATGTCTGACTGTCTGCAACCCTATGGACAGCAGTCCACCAGATTTCCCTGTCCTCACTCTCCCAGAGTTTGCTCATACTCAAGTCCATTGAGTCAGTGATGCCATCCAACCATCTCATCCTCTGTCGTCCCCTTTTCTTCCAGCCCTCAGTCGTTCCCAGCATTAGTGTCTTTTCCAGTGAGTTGACTCTTCGCATCAGGTGGCCAAAGTATTGGAGCTTCAGCTTCAGCATCAGTCCTTCCAATGAATAGTCAGCATTGATTTCCTTTAGGATGGACTGGTTTGATCTCCTTGCTGTCCAAGGGACTGTCACGAGTCTTCTCTAGCACCACAGTTCAGAAGCATCTGTTCTTCAGCACTCAGCCTTCCTTAAGGTCCAACTCTCACATTTGTACATGACTACTGGAAAAACACAGCTTTGACCATGTGGACCTTTGTCAGCAAAGTGATGTCTCTGCTTTTTAATGTGCTGTCTAGGTTTGTTATAGCTTTTCTTCTGAGGAGCAAGCATCTTTTAATTTTATGGCTGTAGTCCCCATCTTTAGTCATTTTGGAGCCCAAGGAAATAAATAACTTTCTCCCATTTTTTTTGCATTTTTGGATTCTTGATAGTGTCCTTTTATATACAAAGTTTTCAAATTTTGTGAGACCAACTTGTCTTAGTTTTCCTCATTGCTTGTGCTTTTGGGGTCCTAAGAATCCTTTCCCAGATCCAGCATCATGAAAATCTATGCCTATGTTTTCTTCTAAACCTTATGGTGTTGCATGCATGCTAAGTCACTTCAGTCATGTCTGACTCTTTGCAACTGTATGGACTGTAGCCCAACAGGCTACTCTGTCCCTGGAATTCTCCAGGCAAGAATACTGGAGTGGGTTCCATGACCTCCTCCAATAGACCTTCCTGACCCAGGGATCAAACCTGTACCTCTTAGATCTCCTGCATTGGCAGGTGGGTTCTTTACCACTAGCACCACCTGGGAAGCCCTTTATGGTGTTAGTTCTTATATTTTAGTTGTTCATCCATTTTAAGTTCGTTTGCATGTGTAGAGTGAGGCAGGGGTCTAAGTTCATTCTTCAACTTTGTTTTTCTTTTTCAATACTGTTTTGGCTCTTTGGGGTCCCTTTTGCAGTTCCATGTGAATTTTTTAAAATTTATTTTTAAGTGAAGGATAATTGCTTTACAGAATTTTAGGATCAGATTTCTCATTTCTGTAAAAGGCCACTGGAATTTTGAAAGAGATTGCATTGAATCTGTAGATTGCTTTGGGTAGCATTTTTGTTATGGTTCTCTAGAGAAACAGAACCAATAAGGTGTGTGTGTGTATGTGCGTGTGTAAAGAGATAGTTATTCTAAGGAATTGGGGCTCACACAATTATGGAGGCAGACCAGTCCCAATATCTGCAGTTTAAGTTGGCAACTACCAGAGCCAGTGGCTTAGTTCCAGTCTTAGTCAAAAGGCCCAAAGTCAAGAGGGCTAATGTTATAGTGCAGTTCAGTTCAGTCACTCAGTCGTGTCCGACTCTTTGCAACCCTATGGACTACAGCACACCAGGCTTCCTTGTCCATCACCAACTCCTGGAGCTTGGTCAAACTCATGTCCATCAAGTTGGTGATACCATTCAACCATCTCATCCTCTGTCGTCCCCTTCTCCTCCTGCCTTCAGTCTTTCCCAGCCATCAGTGTCTTTTCCAATGAGTCACTTCTTCACATCTGGTGGCCAAAGTATTGGCGCTTCAGCATCAGTCCTGCCAATGAATATTCAGGACTGATTTCCTTTAGGATGGACTGTTTTGATCTCGTTGCAGTCCAAGGGACTCTCAAGAGTCTTCTTCAACACCACAGTTCAAAAGCATCAGTTCTTCCACGCTCAGCTTTCTCTATGGTCCAACTCTTACATCCATACATGACTACTGGAAAAACCGTAGCTTTGACTAGACAGACCTTTATCGGTAAAGTAATCTCTCTGCTTTTTATCGGTTGTCTAGATTGGTCATAACTTTTCTTCCAAGGAGCAAGCGTCTTTTAATTTCACGACTGTAGTCACCATCTACATTGATTTTGGGGCCCCAGAAAATAAAGTCTGTCACTGTTTCCACATCTATTTGCCATGAAGTGATGGGACAGAATTCCACATTCATTTTTTGAACGTTGAGTTTTCAGCTGACGTTTTCACTCTCCTCTTTCACCTTCATCAAGACGCTCTTAGTTCCTCTTTGTTTTCTGCCATAAGGGTGGTGTCATCTGCATATCTGAGGTTATTGATATTTCTCCTGGCAATCTTGATTCCAGCTTGTGTTTCATCCAGTCTGGCATTTCTCATGATATACTCTGCATATAAGTTAAATAAGCAGGGTGACAATATACAGCTTGACGTACTCCTTTCCCGATTTGGAACCAGTCCATTGTTCCATGTCCAGTTCTAACTGTTGCTTCTTGTCCTGCATACAAATTTCTCAGGAGGCAGGTCAGGTGGTCTGGTATTCCCATCTTTTAAAGAATTTTCCACAGTTTGTTGTGATCCACACAGTCAAAGGCTTTGGCGTAGTCAATAAAGCAGAAGTAGATGTTTTTCTGGAACTCTCTTGCTTTTTCTGTGATCCAGCGGATGTTGGCAATTTGATCTCTGGTTCCTCTGCCTTTTCTAAATCCAGCTTGAACATCTGAAAGTTCACGGTTCACATACTATTGAAGCCTGGCTTGGAGAATTTTGAGCATTACTTTGCTAGTGTGTGAGATGATTGCAATTGTGCAGTAGTTTGAACATTCTTTGGCATTGCCTTTCTTTGGGATTGGATTGAAAACTGATCTTTTCCAGTCCTGTGGCCACTACTGGGTTTTCCAAATTTGCTAGCATATTGAGTGCAGCACTTTCACAGCATGATCTTTTAAGATTTGAAATGCTGAACTGGAATTCCATCACCTCCACTAACTTTATTCGTAGTGATGCTTCCTAAGGCCCACTTGACTTCGCATTCCAGGATGTCTCGCTCTAGGTGAGTGATCACACCATCGTGATTATCTGGGTCATGAAGATCGTTTTTGTACAGTTCTTCTGTGTATTGTTGCCACCTCTTCTTAATATCTTCTGCTTCTGTTAGGTCCATACCGTTTCTGCCTTTATTGTGCCCATCTTTGCATGAAGTGTTCCCTGTTGTGCAGAAGGGACAGGAAGGGTGTGGTTTCTATCCAAAACCCGGGCTTCAGATCCAGGAAGAGCTGGTATTTCAGTTTTGGTTTGAAGGCAAGAAAAAAAGCCAGTGTGTCAATTTGAAGACAGGCACAAAGACTCCTCCTTACTTGGGGAAAGGGCAGACTTTTTGTTCTATTTAGGCATTTAATTGAATGAGGCTCCACATTAGGGAGGGCAGTCTGCTTTATTCAGTTTACCAATTTAAATGTTAATCTCTTCCAACGCCCTCACAGGAACACCTAGAATAATATTTGATCAGATATCTAGGCACCTTGTGACCTCAACGGGTTGACACATAAAATTAACCATCAGAAGTAGTATTGCCATCATAATGATATTGTCTTCCAGTCCATGTACATAGATTTGTTTTGGAGCAGACAAATATTGTAACATTTAATGGTGTATTCTTTCTTTCAGCAATTGTGAACAAATCTTTCACATATTGGTTAAATTTATTCCTAGGTAATTGATTCTTCTGGATGCTATGGTAAATGGAGTTGCTTTCTAAATCAGATTGTTTGTTGCTGTTGTATAGAAACAGAAATGATGTTTCTTTGTTGGCTTTTGTACCCTGCAACTTTGGTGAATTCTTTTATTAGTTCTAGGTACTTTCTTGTGAAGTCTTTGGGATTTTCTATACCTAGGATCGTATCATCTGTGAATAGAGCTGGTTTTATTTCTTTCTTTCTAATTTGGATGTCTTTCATTTCGTTTTCTTGCCTAATTGCTCTGGATAGAATTTCCATATAATATTGAGTAACAGTGGTGAAAGCTTGCATCCTTCCCTTCTTCCTGATCTTTCACCATTAAATGTGGGTTTTTCACAAATACCTTTTATCCTTTATAATGTAAAGGAAAAGTGAAGATGAAAGTGTTAGTTGCTCAGTCATTTCCGACTCTTTACGGTCCCATGAACTGTAGCCTGCCAGACTCCTCTGTCCATGGAATTCTGCAGCCATTCCCTTCTCTATTCCCTTCTTTGACTCAGGAATCAGACCCAGGTCCCCTGCATTGCAGGTGGATTCTTCTGCCATCTGAGCCACCAGGATAAGCCTCGTGTCAAGGGAGTCCTCTCTTATCCCTGGTTTCTAAGGGTTGTTCTAGTGAAAGGGTGTTTAATTTTGTCCACTTCTCTTTCCACACCAGTTGAGATGATCATGTGTATTTTACCCTTGTTCTCTTGCTGTGGTATATTACATTGATTGATTTTCTTATATTGAACCACTCTTACCTTCCTGGGACAAATCCCACTTGATCGTGGTGTAGAATACATTTAATGTGCTTTAGGGCTTAGTTTTCTAGTATTTTGTTGAGTCTTCTTCATTTTTGAAACATTTTGGGGGGGCAGGAACAGAGGATTTCTAGTTGATATTTTTTTCTTTCAGCCATTCAAATATATTATCCCATTGTCCTCTGTCCTCTATTGTTTCTGATGAGATGTCAACTGTTGATCTTATTGAAGAAGTCCTTTTTTTTTTTTTTTTTTTGAGGAAGTCCTTTTATGTAAGGAATCATTTCTCTTGCTGCTTTCAAAATTTTCCTTCTTTCCTCCAGCAGTTCAATGATAATGTGTATTAGTATAGATCTCTTTGAGTTAGCCTACACAGAGTTTGTTGAGTTTCCTGAATGTGCAAGTTAATATTTTTCATCAGAAATAGGAAATCATTGTCCATTATCTTTTAAAATATTCTTTTCACCTTTTTGTCTCCCTCCTCTCCTTTCTGGGACTCCCAGAATAATGTATATGTTGGTATAATTGATAGTGCCCCATAGGTCTCTAAGCTCTTTGCATTTATTATTTTTTCCTTCTGTTACTTAGACTGGATAAACTCAATTGTCTTGTCTTCAAATCTCAATTGACCTATCTTCAGGTTCTCTAATTCTTTCTTCTGTCTACTCAGTTCTTCTGTTGAGCCCCTTTATTGAATTTTTCTTTTCCATTATTGTGCTTTTTCACTCCAGGATCTCTGTTTGGTTCCTTTTAAACTTTATTGATTTTTATTGATATTTTCTATTTCATGAGACATTGTTCAGATGGTTTCTTTTACTTTTTTGGACATGGTTCCCTTTGTCTCTTTGAACTCGTGCACAATTTTAAGTCTGATGTCTCGGTTTCCTCCCTGACAGTTTCTATTACTTGACTGTTTTCTTCCCTGTATATGGGCTGTGCTTCCTTATTTCTTGCCTGACTTGCAATTTTTTGTTGAAAATGGACATTTTGGATAGTGTAATATGGCAAATCTGGAAATGAGCTTCTCCCCAGTATTTCTTGCTGCTTGTTTCAGTTACTGTTTGCATAAATGACTTTTTTGAGCTGATTTTGTAAAGTCCATATTCTTTATCACGTGCAGTCACTGAAGTCTCTTCCACCAGTGTAGTAGTCAGCTAAGAATCACACAGAGATTTTCTTAAGTGCCTGGAACCAAAATTATCTCCGAATCTCTTCATACAGGGTATGTGTGAGTGTCGGTATGTTTTGAGCACCCAGCCAGGCAGTTGGCAAGTTTGGCTTAGCATCACTTCCTGCTTGTACAGAACCTGAAGGTCAGCCGGAGGTGAGAGTTCAGGGTCTTCTCGGATCTTTCCTGAGCGTGCACACAGCCCAGAGAGAAGTGCCACACAGTGCGTGGCCTTCTGGGATCCCGGTAACACGTTGGAACTCTTCAGAGCCCTCGTTTCCCAGCATTTCCTGTCATTCTTTGGTTTGTCTCTCATTTTCTTCTGCTATTGCTGGTTGGCCCAGGCAGCAGTGACTCGTCCATTTGCCTGTGAGTGTTTTTAGGACAGCACCTCAGCCCCACCATGGCTGCCTCAGCACTGGGGGAGTCCTGAGCCTCATGAGGTCAAGCCGTTTGAGTGGGTCTTCTGGGGAGCCACCAGCGAGGTCGTAACTACTCCTGAAACTCTTTGCACATGAGTCTGTTCCCCTCCACCTGCCCCCAGCCTCCAGCCATTCCCCGTGCTGGGATTGCAGGCGTCTGTCTTCCAGGCCTCTGCCTCTTGGGGAGGGAGCCAGGGCTAGGGAAAGCACGGCAGAGCTCACTGTCCTCACTGAGATACAGCAGGTTTCTGTTGATTAAGCATCCCTCTGATTGCTGTAAGCTTTCTGTTTAGTTTTTAGAGTTCCACACAGGTTGTTTCTGACAGATCTCGCCATCTGTTTTCTTGCTTTTATTGAAGGATGGACTTTTGGAGTTATGTACTCAGCCGTCTTCACTGACATCACTCACGTCTGTTCTTAACCTGGCGACCAATTTTGAATTTGCCTCATTTATGTCCACCCTACCTGATTTCAGAAAGGAGTTAAGTTGGCTTTCAATGGTGAACAGTATGAGAGATAAATTGTCATTAATATTCGTGTCCTCCCTTGTTGCTTTTGAAAACTTTGGTCCTGCAGATAGACGTTTTATTTCCTTTGGTGATCTTGAGGTTTTCATCCCCGCCCGCTACACAGATGGGAGGGCACCTGAAGCAGATTCACTTTGGTGGTTCTCCTGCCTGACCTTGTGTGTGAACTTAGGGTGACACACCCACGGGCATCCAGCTTTAGCAGTGCTCACTCTCACTGCCATCCGCCTCTGGGCTGGCTGTGGAAGATTTGCCTCCAGTGATGGTCTTCCTAAATCCAAAACCTTCCTTTTCCTCAGGACACAGTGGATAATTGTCTTAAGACTTAAAGATATCATCCTATTGTCTTAGTTGTTTTAGGAGGTGTTTGGTGATTTGTATGCTTTAAATCAGAACTGACTTCTTATAGTGACCTTGATCCTTGGCGGAGTCTGGGATCAGTAAACCTGAGAGGATCCATTCATCCACCAGTCCTGGCACCAAGGAGGACTGTGGGCCAGCGGAGGCCCACATGGGCCATCTCACCGATAGAGCAGGGCGTGGGCTTGCCCACTGGGCCCTGCCTTGGGGTCCATGTAATTTCTTAAACTAGCTCTTGTTTAGGTAGAATATTTCCCTTGAGTAATGTGAGTCTATTCAACATAGTTGGTGACTCGTTATTTGAGCAGAATATCCTTTTTTTTGGAAATGATTCTGTGATAGAAGTAGAACTGCTTTTGTTTGGTTCCCTATATATTAGGTTGTCCTTTTTCATCAGCATCACCCGTAAGCTCATCTGAATATTTTTAAAAGGCCAAGAGGTACAGATAAAGATATTCTTTAAAAGGATACATTTGACTACATTAAAATTAAGAACTTAACTTCATTAAAATGCAGAAAGTTAAAGTGAAGCCACAACCTAAGGGGAAAACATATACATATAACTAACAAAAGATTAGCAGTCAGAACATATGAATCACCCCTACAAATCAATATTTTAAAAGACCAATAACCCAATTAAAAAATTCAGACACAGGCATTTCAACAGAAGGAAAAGCACAAGTGGCCGGTGAGCATATGAAAACATGTTAAACCTATTTAATTATCAGAGTAAGGAAGAAAAGGGACCCTCACACCTGCAAATTGGTGGAAATTAAGCTGTCTGATGATGCCCAGTGTTGGTGAGAGGGTGGGTTAGCGAAGCTTGTGAACTGGCTGTGCCTACACTCCTGTTCAGGGCAGGAGTTGGCAAATTCTTCTCTAAAGGGCGAAGTGGTGAATATTCCAGGCTTTGTAGGCAATGTGTAAGGTCTTGTCACATACTTGCATTTGTTTCATTTGTTTGTTTGACTCTTTAAGAATGTAAAAAGCGTGTTAAGCTTGAGAGCCTAGCAGAAACAGGCTACTGACCATGTGTGACCCGCAGGTTACAGTTGCTTAACCCTAGTCCCGTGATCTCCAGTGTATACCCTAGAGAAAGTTCCCCAGGACAGATGCTCTAGGATGTTCACAACAGAGTGTCCATACTAGCAGAAAATGGAAGCAGTGTGATAAAAAGATAGGTACTCTGTGGAATATTATATTGTAGTAAAAATGAATGAAATATGTCTACTACACACAGCACACCTGGCGTAACACTGATATGACCCTGATGGTGGAGGACTGCATATGGTTTATCATTTTTATGAGGTTAAAAAGAGGTGAAAATGTTTTGTTCAAGAAGAAAAATGTGTGATAGTAAGAGTGAGTACAAAGATAAGTACAGAGTTGAGGCTGACATTGGCTTTTGGAGCGAGGCAGGGGATGGCTGAGGTGGGGGGCACAGGGCGATAGTGACTGTCACGTGGGTGCTGGGTTCTGGGGCTTTGTTGATGCTGTATTCTTAATCTTGCGTGGATATTGCACAGAATCATTTTTATGTGTCTGATACACACAATATGTTTTCTTGAAAGGCAGAGAAGGGTGTCAGCCAGGGAGGACTTAGAGCCCACCCCGCTGCTCTCCATGAAGTGGCCCTTCTCTACCGGCGTTGTACTGAGTTGACCAGCTGGGAAGGAGGAGGCAGGTGGCCTGCAGGTGTCGGGCGGTGGCCGCCAGCACGGCCTGCCAGGGCCGTGAAGAGACGCGCCGGGGGCACAACCCACCCCGTTCCGTGGCGACCGTGAGCTCGCCGGCCCGAGCACACCCTGCCCCTTCCCCAGCGCCGGTCTTGGCGCCCTTGTCCGAAACCAGCTGGCCATAAATGTGAGCATTTCTGTCTGGACTCTTGGTTCTGCTTCATTGACTGTCTGTCTGTCCTTCTTACCACTATTATAGTATCCTGATTCATCTGTAGTAAGTTTTGAAATAAGGAAGTGTGAGTCTTCCGACTCGGTTCTTCTTTTTCAGGATTGTTTTGTCTATTATGAGTCCCTCATATTTCAATGTGAATTTTAGGTTCAGCTTATTAATTTCTGCAAGAAAAACCCCAGCTAGGACTCAGTATGGGTGGGACGGGTTTGTAGGTCAGGCTGAGTAGTAGGCCACCTGAGCCATGTTAAGCGTTCCAGTCCGTAAGCATGGAAGCTTTCCGCTTAGGATAAGAAACAGTGTTTTATCATTTTCAGAATATATTTTATTATTTTTGATACTCTTATAATCGGATTGCTTTTTCAATTTTATTTTTGAATTATTCACTGCTAGTGTATAGAAATGCAACTGGACTTTATATGTTGATATCAAGCTCCCGGAGATGGTGACGGACGGGGAAGCCTGGCGTGCTGCAGCCCACGGGGTGTCAGAGTCGGACTCAGCTGACTGACTGAGCTATTATATCCTGTAGCTTTATTGAGCAAGTTTATTAGTTCAGCTTGTTTTTAGTTGGTTCCTTAGTATGTCCTATGCACAGGATTATGTCATCTGAAAATGGAAATAGTTTTACTTCTTCTTTCCAGTCTGGAAGCTGTTTATTTCTTTTTTTTCTTGCCTAATTGCTGAGCAAGGGCTTTTTGACAAGGCTTTAAGCTGTCCAGAGTGAGGAAGCAGCTGATCCCCGTGGACTCCCCAACCCAGCGGGAGGAGAGTGTGTCTTCTGGGTGTAGTGCTGCAGTTTGCAGAGAGATCCTGCATGTAATACCTCAGTGATGCCTGAAAATGCCAGAGAATTAGGGGCGCCATCTGCTTTTCACGGGAAAAGAAAAACTGAGGCTTCAGGGATGAAAGCTGTGCCTGAGGACCTGCCTCAGGACGGGAGCACCAGGCCTGCCTTCCCACTCAGGCCACTCCCACCTCCTGCCCATCCGACCCTCCCCGGAGCCCCCAGGACCTGGCCACCCGCCACACCCGCCCAGCCGTGCTGGTCTGTGTCTCTCTGCCTTGTCCTCCGCCAGAACTGGGATCATCCTGCCCCCGGTCCCACTCGGGAAGCCCATCTCCCCAGCACAGGGTGCGAGCCTCCCAGTCTGAGGATCCACAGCCTCTGTAAGCTCTCAGGGGCTGCTGCGCGCTCCTGCCGCTGTTACGCCTGCTCACCCCTGAGCTCCCCCTTCCTCACGACTCTCGCAGAGCTCCCGAGGGGCGGGGACAGTCCCCCTCACCTGCTCGCCCTGACAAGCAAGGCACAGTGCCGTGTGTGCTGGGGGTCCCCAGTTACCTGCTGAAATGAAACGCGGTTGGTTCAGCAGCCCCTGCAGAGCTGCTCACCCGAGGCCTCTCCCGCCCAGTGGAGGCCAGTGGTGTGCCGTCCTACATGACCTGGCCGTGCCTGCTGGCGGCTCTTCAGGAGACGAGCACCCGTGGGAGAACCTGAGACTTGCGTGGCCAGCAGGGCCTCCAGAAAACATGGTTGAGGCCGAAATAAAGTCAGAGCTTCAGCGTTGGAGCAGAACCAGCTGTTGTCCTCTAAAACAATGTTTGTTTAACAGTTTACTAACCACTGGAGGAAGTGTCCAATGGACAACCTTTTTAGAAAAATACTGGGCAGTGAATGTATATGGACATGAGTCTGAGCAAACTCAGGGAGATAGTGAAGGACAGGGGAGCCTGGCGTACTGCAGTTCGTGGGGTCACAGAGAGTCGGACACGACTTTAACAACCGAATGACAGTGTATTTTAAAACTAGTGCGACCTTTGACCCAGCAGCCGTGTTTCTGTGTCCTTGGCTCAGCGCAGAGACGCGTTCAGGAGTGTTCTCTGCGGGTCATTTATAGCGTCAGCTGAGACCAGCCTCGCTGTCCGTGAGCAGAACTGGGGAACCCCACGTGGAGTGCCGTGTGGCCCTTCCCCGTGATGCGGTGCCTGTTTACAGGCCGCTGTGGAGAAATGCCCGGGATGCGCTGTTGGTGCTGACAGGAGAGCCGTAGGCTAGTTGGCATGTGTTGTACACGCAGCGTGGTTTGTGTGGAGGAAGGAGGAGACGCGTTCCCTCCACGTGCGTGTGCTGATTCTGGGTGTCTGCACGCTCGCTCGGACACCAGCAGAGCGTCTACCCCTGGGCCCCCTGGTCTTCTCTGCAAGCGTGTGCTCTTACAGAGAAATCTTCCCGAGGGCCTTCCCCAGCATAGGGCACAGCCACTTCTTACATTTAAAGTATATGACACTACGTGTAAACGTCACACATTAACCAAACCTAAATGGAACTGGCTTAAACACTTACTTTGAAATGTTCTTTGTTTAGATTTTAAATTGAAACGTTATTCACATACCATAGAATCCGCCCCCTTTAAAGCGTACAGTTCACTGGTTTTTAGTCTCTACACAGAATGTACAGTCACCCAGGAAGCCTGGTTCCCATTAGTAGGTGCCCACTCCCCCTACCCCTGCCGACTGAGAACCTGCTTTGGGGCTCTGGGATTTGCCTCTTCCTGACGCTTAATGTTCAGATTGTCTCCTCTGACCTCACTTACGAATATTCAAGGAGGGCCAATGCTTTTCCCGTCTGTGCTGCCCAGGCGCTTTCTTTCCCCTCCATCCCTGGGAGCTCGTTATCCAGCCAGCAGCTCAGCTCAGGAATGGGCCATGCATGGGGCGGCGGTGGGGGGGGGCCTGGGTGGGGTTTTGAGGGGCCCTTGGGGTGTGTGGCACAGGTGCCCGGTCAGCACCCCACATTCCAGGGGAGTCCTGACAGGCCTGCACTCTGCCTTTCAGGACAGGCTGCAGGGAGCTTCTCCTCATGTACTTGTGATTCTGGGCGTGTGTGCACTTGTCCTCAATTCAGTCGCTCAGAAGTCGTGTCCGACTCTTTGTGACCCCGTGAACCGCAGCACGCCAGGCCTCCCTGTCCATCACCAACTCCCGGAGTTTACTCAAACTCTTGTCCATCAAGTCAGTGATGTCATCCAGCCATCTCATCCTCTGTCGTCCCCTTCTCCCCCTGCCCTTAATCCCTCCCAGCATCAGAGTCTTTTCCAATGAGTCAACTCTTCGCATCAGGTAGCCAAAGTATTGGAGTTTCAGCTTCAGGATCAGTCCTTTCAGTGAACACCCAGGACTGATCTCCTTTAGGATGGACTGGTTGGATCTCCTTGCAGTCCAAGGGACTCTCAAGAGTCTTCTTCAACACCACAGTTCAAAAGCATCAGTTCTTCTGTGCTCAGCTTTCTTCACAGTCCAACTCTCACATCCAAACATAACCACTGGAAAAACCATAGCCTTGACTAGACGGGCCTTTGTTGGCAAAGTAATGTCTCTACTTTTTAATATGCTATCTAGGTTGGTCATAACGTTCCTTCCAAGGAGTAAACGTCTTTTACTTTCATGGCTGCAATCACCATCTGCAGTGATTTTGGAGCCCCCCAAAAATAAAGTCTGACACTGTTTCCACTGTTTCCCCATCTATTTGCCATGAAGTGATAGGACCAGATGCCATGATCTTGGTTTGCTGAATGTTGAGCTTTAAGCCAACTTTTTCACTCTCCTCTTTCATTTTCATCAAAAGGCTTTTTAGTTCCTTTTCACTTTCTGCCATAAGGGTGGTGTCATCTGCATATCTGAGGTTATTGCTATTTCTTGATTCCAGCTTGTGCTTCTTCCAGCCCAGTGTTTCTCATGATGTACTCTGCATAAAAGTTAAATAAGCAGGGTGACAACATACAGCCTTGATAAACACTCCTTTTCCTATCTGGAACCAGTCTGTTTTTCCATGTCCAGTTCTAACTGTTGCTTCCTGACCTGCATACAGGTTTCTCAAGAGGCAGGTCAGGTGGTCTGGTATTCCCATCTCTTTCAGAATTTTCCACAGTTTATTGTGATCCACACAGTCAAAGGCTTTGGCATAGTCAATAAAACAGAAATATATGTTTTTCTGGAACTCTCTTGTTTTTTCTGTGATCGAGCGGATGCTGGCAACTTGATCTCTGGTTCCTCTGCCTTTTCTAAAACCAGCTTGAACACCTGGAAGTTCACGTTTCACATACTGTTGAAGCCTGGCTTGGAGAATTTTGAGCATTACTTTGCTAGCGTGTGAGATGAGTGCAATTGTGCAGTAGCTTGAACATTCTTTGACATTGCCTTTCTTTGGGATTGGGATGAAAACTGACCATTTCCAGTCCTGTAGCCCCTGCTGTGTTTTCCAAATTTGCTAGCATATTGAGTCCAGCACTTTCACAACATCATCTTTCAGGATTTGAAATAGCTCAACTGGAATTCGATTACGTTCACTAGCTTTATTCATAGTGATGCTTTCTAACGCCCACTTGACTTCACATTCCAGCATGTTTGGCTCTAGGTGAGTGATCACACCATTGTGATTATCTGGGTCGTGAAGATATTTTTTGTATAGTTCTTCTGTGTATTCTTGCCACCTCTTCTTAATATCTTCTGCTTCTGTTAGGTCCATACCATTTCTGTCCTTTATCGAACCCATCTTTGCATGAAATGTTCCTTGGTATCTCTAATTTTCTTGAAGAGATCTCTAGTCTTTCCCATTCTGTTCTTTTCCTCTATTTCTTTGCATTGACCGCTGAGGAAGGCTTTCTTATCTCTCCTGGCTATTCTTTGGAACTCTGCATTCAAATGGGAATAGCTTTCCTTTTCTCCTTTGCTTTTTGCTTTTCTTCTTTTCCCAGCTATTTGTAAGGCCTCCTCAGACAGCCATTTTGCTTTTTTGTATTTCTTTTCCATGGGGATGGTCTTGATCCCTGTCTCCTGTACAGTATCACGAACCTCTGTCCATAGTTCATCAGGCTCTCTGTCTATCAGATCTAGTCCCTTAGATCTATTTCTCACTTCCACTGTATAGTCATAAGGTATTTGATTTAGGTCATACCTGAATGGTCTAGTGGTTTTCCCTACTTTCTTCAATTTAAGTCTGAATTTGGCAATAAGGAGTTCATGATCTGAGAGTCAGGTCCCGGTCTTGTTTTTGCTGACTGTGTAGAACTTCTCCATCTTTGGCTGCAAAGAATATAATCAATCTGATTTCAGTGTTGGCCATCTGGTGATGTCCACGTGTAGAGTCTTCTCTTGTGCTGTTGGAAGAGGGTGCTTGCTATGACCAGTGCATTCTCTTGGCAGAACTCTATTAGCCTTTGCCCTGCTTCATTCTGTACTCCAAGGCCAAATTTGCCTGTTACTCCAGGTGTTTCTTGACTTCCTACTTTTGCATTCCAGGCCCCTATAATGAAAAAGACATCTTTTTTGGGTGTTAGTTCTAAAAGGTCTTGTAGGTCTTCATAGAACCGTTCAACTTCAGCTTCTTCAGCATTACTGATTGGTGCATAGACTTGGATTACTGTGATATTGAATGGTTTGCCTTGGAAACGAAGAGAGATAATTCTTTCGTTTTTGAGATTGCATCCAAGTACTACATTTCAGACTCTTTTGTTGACCATGATGGCTACTCCATTTCTTCTAAGGGATTCCTGCCCACGGTAGTAGATATAATGGTCATCTGAGTTAAATTCACCCATTCCAGTCCATTTCAGTTCACTGATTCCTAGAATGTCGACGTTCACTCTTGTCATCTCCTGTTTAACTACTTCCAGTTTGCCTTGATTTATGGACCTAACATTCCAGGTTCCTATGCAATATTGCTCTTTACAGCATCAGACCTTGCTTCTATCACCAGTCACATCCACAACTGGTTGTTGTTTTTGCTTAGGCTCCATCTCTTCATTCTTTCTGGAGTAATTTCTTCGCTGATCTCCAGTAGCATATTGGGCACCTACCAACCTGGGGAGTTCATCTTTCAGTATCCTATCGTTTTGCCTTTTCATACTGTTCACTTGTCTTAAGCAGCCTGTAAAAACCAAGGATCCAAACCTGTGTTCTTCACTTGTCTGTACAGAGGACATGTGACCTCTACCTAGTTATAGGTAAACCAATAGTTATTGTTTGTCATTAGCTTCATCCTGAGTTGTCTCTTATATTTGAAATAGGAATTCACAACTAAAGAGTCAAATGTGTCTCACTGAGAACTGTTTATCTATGGAACACACGTTCCTCAGGCATTATAGGATAAAATACTAAACCACAGTTGCGAGTAGCATCTGATCTAAGCAAAGGTTTTCAAGGCATGAAGCTATGAGATCAGTTCTGAAAACTGAAGTTTTTCTTTCCTTTTTCTGGCTTCACAGAAATACAATTTGCTGTGAGTGGCCCAGACCTCACCTTTCCCTCTGTTAACTCAGCAGATGTGTAACGAGAACCTTTTACCTCGGGCCCCAGTGATTCCAGGTGCCCAGGGTTTGTTCAACAAAGCAGATTCAAACCCATGCCCTGCCTCAGGGAGTGAGGCAGTAAATAAACCATAGGCAGCAGTCTTGGGAGGGTGGACCGCGGTGGGGTGAGCAGTGAGTGGGCTGACCAGGGTGGGCTCCGTGAGAAGGCGGGAGGCGTGTGGAGAGGAGGGCGGCGGAGCTGGGGTCAGCGTTTGCAGGAGGGCAGGGCGGAAGACCTGTGGCAGCAGACCGACTCCTGGTTGACCTGTTTCCCAGACAGGCACCTTCCTACTTAGCATCTTGACAAACAGGATTCTAATCAGTGAATTGGTGAGCAAAGGGTTGCTGGTCTTTTTGGGTCACTTTGAAATCTTTTTTTTTTTTTTTGGTGTCACAAATAGACACCACAGGAGGCTCCCGCGCTTTGCACAGTAGTGTGTGTTTTGTTAAAAGTAACCCCCGTGTGGCTGGAACACAGGTCATGTGCCTGTCATGGGCACTGCCTCCTGCATGGTTCCTGCACGTCCCGGTCATGGGCCTCCCTTCGGCCCTGTCCAGGGGCGGGAAGAGGCGATGTGAGGAGTGAGGCTTGGGTGGCGTGGCCTCTGCCCCCGGCCCACCCAGGTGCCCTGGGCCCAGGGGTGCAGCATGCCCCATCCCCGCAGAACCCGCGTCCGGCCCGGCCTGGCTGGCCAGGATCCTTGGGCTGAGGGGGGCGGGGGGGTTGGTGGATGGATGCCTAGCACCTCATAAGGAGAAGGCATTTGGCCCTGATTTGTGTCAGTAGCAGAAATAGATGGGTTGAGCAGGAGCACAGCTGGTCTTGAGAGACCGGTGAGTTTTGAATGGAGCTCCGTTCCGTCTCCAGGCACCTCCTACTTTGCCGGGATGGGGCCTCGCAGGTGGGGACCAGACACACATCACCGTGTGGTTGGCCAGGCCCGACATCCAGTCCCAGGCACCACAGGTGGGGACCAGCCACGCATCACCGTGCGGTTGGCCAGTCCCAGAGTCCCCGCCGGCGTCCAGTCCCAGGCACCGGGTCCCGCACACCCCGGGCGGCCTCCGAGGCTGCGGGGCGGGCTTGAGAACAGGGCTGGGCACCCTGCCCAGGGGAGGTGGCCGCTGGGTGATAGGAGCCGCACCATCAGAACGGTCTGTAGAATGTGAGGTGATGCAGAGCCTCATCTGCATTTTAAATTAAAGAGCCTTAACAATGCAGTCTGTGCCTCACATCAGGTCACCGGGTGGGGACCTGGGTGCTGGGGTGGGAGGCCCGCAGGGAGCCTTGGCTGGCTGCCCGGGCCCACGCCCCCATCCCCCGTCCCCGCTCTGATGGACCCCCTTCTCCTAGGATGGAGCCCAGTAAGAAGCTGGATGCGGCCAGTGCCATGCCTGCCAACCCTCCTCTGAAGCTGCACCCCGAGCGCGGAGCTGGGCCGGCCGTGCTGGTGCCCGAGCAGGGCGGCTACAAGGAACGCTTCGTGAAGGCTGTGGAGGACAAGTACAAGTGTGAGAAGTGCCGCCTGGTGCTCTGCAGCCCCAAGCAGACCGAGTGCGGGCACCGCTTCTGTGAGACCTGCATGGGCGCCCTGCTCAGGTGGGTGCCGCAGGCTCGGGCGCCCCTCCCCAGCGCCCCCCACGAGGCCTCTCCCCTGGGACCCCCTGGCCCCTGTCTGCGGGGCCCAGTTTTGCTGGAGGCGCTCACGTTCTGGGGAAGAACCACCCCGTCCACCAACGGTGGTGGTGCCCTTTGGGGCGAGCCCCCAGGATAGGGGGTGTGCAAGGGGCTCGGGATGTGGGGGGCAGGGCCTCGGTAAGGACAGGACGCCCTGGAGCTGAGTGTCAAGGAGCCGCAGCAGCCCTCGCAGGCCTGTCATTGTGAACTGACGCCACTCAAACCCCCCGCTTCAGGGAGGCTGGGGTTGTACAGCAGAGCGAGCTGGTTCATCCCACAGGTCTTGCCCGGCGGGGTGCTGGGCACTGCGCTCAACCTGGGCCCCGCTGACGGGCGGGAGCTGGAAGGCAGCCTCCCTCCCCAGGGCCCCCTCTGGGGACGTGCGTTGAGCTCTCATCCTGTTCCCCCAGACTGAGGACTCAGCTCTGGAACGAGCTTCGTGACGGCTGCGCAGCCCCAGGGTGCCCGCTGTCCCTGCGGGGCGGCCTCTGTGGGCCGGGGCAGGCCAGGACAGGGTCTCTTTTACTGTCTTCCTCTGCTCCTGGCGCTCCTCCTGCTCCGAGTTTGGCAGGTGTCAGGGGATCCCGCCCACGGCGGAGCGGTGCCTAAGGACTCTGAACGAGTCCCATGATTAAAACAGGTGAGCACAGGCTCCAGGCTCTGTGCTGGTGAAGTCTGGATGAGCGAGCTGTCGTTTTAAAGCCTGTTAATCAGGTCCTCCCTGCCTGCTGGTCCTGGAGCCCCCGGGGTGCCCCCAGGCCTGGACACCAGGTGCCCTCAGGCTGTCGAGGCCAGGGGCCCTGGAAGGAAGGAGCACTCAAAATTAGTTTTTTATTTTTAATCTCTCGGAGGTGGTTTCCAGCACAGGATGGGGGTGAATGAATCAAGTCCAAAAAAGGGCAGCTAGGGAGCAGTGGCTCGTGTCCTGAGTTTGGGGACAAGAATCATGTAGGAGACTCGTGGTCTCTGGAGACAGGCTCAGCTTTCAGTTCCCATAGGACTCAAGTCCGTGGAACTCCCATCAGCTTTTCAGCAGCTGTGAAGGAGACAGCCTGTGGATCCAGCACTGTTCAGAGGCCCTCCTGGGAGCTGGGGACACTCACGCCGTAGAGCCCCTCTGAGGGGAGCTGCTTTTGGTTTCTGAAATGAAATTTCACTTTTAATTGAAAGGGACTTTCCAAAAGGGACTGATCTAAGCTGTTCTGCTAAAAAACTTCCTTATGAAAAATCACTACTGAAGAAGAATCTTAGCCCTTTTCTCCCATTTAGACCGTATTTAAGCCAAACTCATCCTGGCATTCTGAAGCTGCTCCGAGCTCTGCACAGCTGACATGAGCCCAAAGTGTTCCCAGTGCTCCCAGAGAAGGTGCTCGCCCTCTAACACATTTACTGTGTCTCTCCCCTCAGCTCCTCCAGCCCGAAATGTACTGCTTGTCAAGAAGTCATCATCAAAGACAAGGTATTCCTGGTTTTTCACAAGCTGTTTGGTCACCGTGTTGCACTGGGTGTGCCTGCCCTGAGGCTTGCATCTCGCATTCTGGCTCTTGAGTTTCCCTGGCTCTGACGGCTGGCAGAGCAGGGTCGAGCACCCCAACACACCCAGCAGACACGCTGGGCCGGCGCTTCAGCCCCCGGGCCTGGCTCCTCCCCTGGGTCAGTCACGATTTCACTTTCCAAGACCCCGGGTGGGAGATGTGCGCTGTCATCTCAGGCCCTCCTCCCATATGGCTGCACTCAGCCTTCCGACGGCGCTGGTCTGCAGGCCCCACCGAATGTGCTCTCTCCCTGCCCCCACACAGCGTCTTGAAGTCATTAGACACGTGTGCTTTCAGCCCTCCCCTCCCCTGCGTGGCCGAGGGTGCCTCAGAGCTCGTGAGGGCCCTGCAGCCCAGCACCTAGGGGCCTGGGCCCTTCTCACAGACTGTGTGGTCCTCTGCACCTTGCCAAGCCCTCCTGGGCACACTTCTCGTTTGAAACCACTCATTCTTGAAGTACTTAAAAGATCAATAAAAATATGTGGTTCTGATATTCTAATTAATGAACCTAACCATTTTTTAAGTGTAGGCCATTAAATTGTACAGGGAAGTTCTCACTCGGGCTCTCCCGTGGCCTTTGCTGTCCAGCGGCACCGGTGAGCGTGGGGCTTGCTGGTGACGGGGCCCGAGGGCTGCCAGGGTGGGCCCCAGCGTCACCTGCTCTGGGCAGGTGAGATACCGAATTGTCCGAAATCCGCATACCTGTGCCTCCTCAGCATTTACTTGCCCCGCAGTAGGGAGGGGATTGTTTGGAAGAAACACAGGTCACGCAGCTCTACGCCTTGTCTTAACACAGCAACCTGCTAGCGTGTATCTAACCAGTGTGACAAGCTGCCCCAGTAGCTCAGTGGTAAAGAACCCCCCTGCCAGAACAGGAGACACGGTTTTGATCCTTGGGTCAGGAAGACCCTGTGGAAGAGGAGATGGCAACCCACTCTGGTATCCTTGCCTGGGAAGTGCCTATGGACAAAGGAGCCTGGTGGGCTACAGTCCATGGGGTCACAAGAGTCAGACATGGCTGAGCAACTAAATAACAACAAACCAATGTGACTGAGAGCAGAGGTTGAAACGACAGGCTGAGATCAACTTTTTGGTGCCTCGTTTCATCATTCAGAATTGTTATCCCTATTTTTCAGTGGCATTGATAGCTGAAAAACAATTATGGAATTTGATGAAGAATCGTGAGTGAGACTGAATAAGCCAGGAATCCTCATGGGGAACTGTAGGTCTGGGCCGTGGGAGACTGACCTCAGGCACTGGGCAGGTCACTGAGGATGGCGCTGCCCCAGGGCCTCCGCTTCCCCATCTGTAAAATGGGATGGTTACAGAAGTGGTATGAGCTCTTTCTCAGCCTTGAAGTTCTGCACTTTTATTGTTCTTATGTTTTCAATCTATGTTTTTTCCTCCTTAAGTTACGAAGTTGTGTTAGTCTCTCAGCTGTGTCAGACTCTTTGTGACCCCATGGACTGCTGCCCACCTGGCTTCTCTGTCTGTGGAAGTCTTCAGGCAAGAATACTGGAGTGGATTGCCATTCCCTTCTCCAGGGGATCTTCCCAACCCAGAGATCCAACTTGGGTCTTCTGCATTGCAGGCAGATTCTTTACCATCTGAGCCGCTAGGGAACCAAAGTTAAACTCAAGTGATTTAAGAAACTTAGGGAATTCCCTGGTGATCCAGCAGTTAAGGCTCTGTGCTTCTGCTGACGTGGACCCGGGTTCAGTCCCTGGTCAGAGAACTCAGATCCCACAAGCCATGAGGGGCGGCCCAAAGAAGAGAAAAGAAACTTAATGGCACAGAAGGATCACTTTCTGTGATCACGTGATTTCTTACTGGTTAAAAATAACCTGTTCTGTTGACTTCAGCATCTTAAATTATGGCCTTTTAAAAAAAAAGTCATGTTTACCTAAGATTAGATTTGGCTCCAGATTAATTTGTTTTCAACTCTTAGCAGCTGTAGATTCTGTTTCTTTGCTTGTGAAGCCAAGAAAGGTCTGTTGAGCTCTCTGGTTTTCTGCTGTTACAGAGCGTTGGTGCGTGGGAGTTTCTTGGAAGCCCCTGAGTGCTTGGATGGCGTAACTTGCATTGTTAAAAGGAGTGAGAGTGCTTGTTTTCTAAGGGAAAAATAAAATTAGAGGAAGGTTTTCATTTTCAAAGGGGAACATTTTCATTGTTGGATTAACTATATCTTTGCAACATGTTTTTAAAAGTTTCTTGAATAGCAAGCTAATGCCTTCTTTTTGGTGAAAAATGAGTTAGTTACAAGTGATACAGCCTTCAGAGCAGGAACCAAGATAAATGTTGTACAAACCGTCTGCAGCTCATTGTCTTTTATGGTTGTTTCTCTGTTCCCCCAGCAAGGATCTAGCAAGGCCTCGAGCTGTAGTGCCCGTTCCTCCGTGGGAGGTTCCACTCCCAGCAAGAGTCTGGGAGTATCCAGGATCTAGGTGTGAACTCGGTCCTGGTGTGGGCTTGTCTTAAGAATGTCAGAGTCCATCTAAAACGTTTGGATGCTCCAGTGATCTTCAGTTGTTCAGTATAATTTGCTTTCTTTGGGTT
This sequence comes from Hydropotes inermis, assembly GCA_020226075.1. Taxonomy (NCBI): domain Eukaryota; kingdom Metazoa; phylum Chordata; class Mammalia; order Artiodactyla; family Cervidae; genus Hydropotes; species Hydropotes inermis. The sequence continues at coordinate 63,163,610 of CM035284.1, forward strand.
TATCCATTAAAAGCTGGTAGTTAAGGTTGTATCATGTAAACTGTATCTCTTGGTGGGGATGGCTTCTTCATTCTACTCACTTAGACGTTGAAACGGTCCTTAGTGCTTTCTGAGCCCTCTTCAGGGATGTGCTCATGACTTTTTAGAGTGGTTTTGCCTTGTCTAAAGTAGCAGCATGCGGAGATTAAGAAATCTTAATCCTCTAAAATAGCTATCTTTCAATTTCAGGTGTTTAAGGATAATTGCTGCAAGAGGGAGATTCTGGCCCTTCAGATCTTCTGTCGGAACGAGGGCCGGGGCTGTGCAGAGCAGTTGGCCCTGGGGCACCTGCTGGTGAGTGCGGCGAGACGTCCAGAAACACCAGTCCCTGGTCAGCAAGGAGGAGCCCCTAAGACCATGTTTGCGTTCATCTTTCAGACACAACCAAGTAGGAGACAGGCAGAGCCACTTGGGTGTCAAGTGTTATTTTTATGGCATCACAGACAGAAATGTCAGTTGGTTTTTGACCACCCTACCGTATTCAGAGTAGAGAGAAATCTGAATTGAATGTTAATTATAGAAGGCCCATTTAAACCTTCTCCTTTTTATAACCATAAAATTCCATGTAACTTTTTTTTTATTACTGTCATATTTAATCCTGGAAGGATATTTGAATTAGAACAAAACAAAGTCCTTGGTGGATAACTATTTATTTATCCAGGAGGAAAGGCTAATTGACTGAGTTCTTCAAAAGCAGGATGGTTTGAGTAATCACTCAGTGGAATACGAAGTTCAGCACCTCTTGATATGTCCCTCAGTCTCCTCTGAGCGGAACTGGTGGAGCAGCAGATGGAGACGGATCTAGGATTTGTGTAGGATTCGACTGCACAGAGGCTAGAGTTGGTATTTCAGACTGGAGGTCTGCCAGTGAAGAGCTCCAAACGAACTGTCTGCCTTCCAGGTTCATCTGAAGAATGACTGCCAGTTTGAGGAGCTTTCATGTGTCCGTGCAGACTGCAAAGAGAAAGTCCTGAGGAAAGACCTGCGCGACCACGTGGAGAAGGCCTGCAAATACCGCGAGGCCATGTGCAGCCACTGCAAGAACCAGGTCCCGATGATCACGTTGCAGGTGTGGTGTTCTCTCGTTTCTGCCTTGCGCGTCCAGATGCTGCTTGTCCACAGAGTCACTGGTCAAAGAGAAAAGATAGGCATAGCTAGCAGTTTTCATCTGACTTTATTTCAGAGCTAAGCTGTATTTGTTTTGCCCATTTTGATTTATGCAATTAGCATTTGCCGTTGCCTTGATCGACTGTCATTTGGGGTGTCAAAAAAAAAAAAGAATGAAGACTGATTATTCAAAAAAAGGTAGAATTTTCCACTTGTCCCAGGGAATAGCCTCAAAATCTTGTTGGATCACTTAACCATTCTACATCTCTGAGACTATAACCATCACTCCAGCAGGGTGATTTATCCCGCAGCATTGAAGTACAGCTGTCTCTCTTGGAGAGAGAGGAGAAGTTAACATTTTTTCATGCCTTCCTTGTTTCCGCACGGTTTTATATTGTGCGCATGTTAGAATCAGATCACTTATGTGTAAATTAAAGAGAAGCAGATATTGGGATGGAGGACAAGCGTCCAAGAGAGTCAGTGGTGTGGACACTGAATACTTGCTTGTTGAGTACACACTGCGTACCTACTGTGTGCTGGGCACCGTTCTCGAGGCTGGGGGTTCAGGGTGACCTCATCTTCCAGTGGGAAGAGGTCATCAGTACGATAAAGATGGGAGGTGGGGTGGTGAGGGCAGGCCCCTCCGAGGCTGTGGGGATGATGCAGGAAGAGTGTGGGGCAGAGGGAGCAGCCACGGGCAGCTCTGGCTCTGAGATGGAGTGAACTCGGCAGCCGGATTTCAGGGCCTGCCTCGGACAAGGCAGGGGTGAGGTGGGAAGTTGCTGGGAGCAGACTAGAGGTGGGGGTCGGGGCAGACGTGGTCAGCATTACTCAGAGCCAATGGCATTAGCCAGTGGCTTCAGCATGGAGTGTGAGTGGAGTGTGAGTTGAGCGGATGCCCAGCGCTTATAACTAAAGCGGGGGGATGCTGAGGGGTGGCTCAGAGGGCGAGAGCGGGCTCTGGGGAGGGGGGAGTGGTCTGGGCCACAGGGTGTGTTAACAGGTGGTCCTGGCAGCCCAGGGCCTGGAGCGAGTAGAGAGCAGGGCCAGTCAAGGCCAGAGGCCTGGGCGCATAGTGCTTACAGCCTGCAAAAGCAAGGGGGGTCATCCAGTGGAGGGGCGGCCAGCCCGGGAGGGCCCCCAGGGTGATTCCCCCAGGGTGACGTCTCAGAGGGAGACAGGCAGCGTGGTGGGGTGGGTGGGCGGTGCTGCTGGGGGTGGAGCCAGGGGCGGGGCTGGGCTTCTGAACCCAGCAGGCCAGTGACAGAGGGACCGTGGACAGGCAGCCAGGCCTGAGGACCACATCTCATTCCTGGCAGATGTTCGGGAGCACGAACTGACCCCCATTTAGAAATGGTTGTCTTTGTTTTTCTGTATGAAGTGAGAATAATCACTGTAACCTCCACTTTACCTTCTTTGTTTAACTTTTCTGTGCCTGTGACTTTCTTCCATCGTGAAGTCTGTTTCCTGTATGATTGTTGTTTCTGGTTATTAATAACCTTTAAGTGCCCTCCCCTTTGGAAAATAGCAATAGTACTTTTCATAATTGAATAATTTCTTCAGTAATTAAATTCAAGTGAAGGCAACATGTACCCAATGAGCAATCCTCCTGACCTTACACATGTCACTATGTTGCTATCAAAGTTATACTTTGCTTCTTGCAAAAATCAATTACCTTTATTTGCAGAATAGAATTCAGAAATTAATTTTCATTTGAGAAAGAATTGTAGAGCATGTGAGTTAAACAGCTTGTCAGTAGCCGACTCTGAGCTTTGGTCAAGCCTGTGAAGAGGTGGATTTTGGAATAACAGCCTCGCTCATGGAGTCGTGAAATGCTTGATGAATACCCACAGGGCACCAGGCCAAGCTAGTGGCCCAGGACATACAAGAGAACAAATCACAGTCTCTCCCCTTCACTCCACCGTCTGGTGGGGGAGACAGCCAGTTACACAACTGTGTAAATGCTGGTGTGGGAAGGGCCGGTTCACCTGGCCGGACAGGGTCCATGAGGCTGTGGAGAGGAAGTGGCATCTGACCTGATGTGGGGTCTTAAATGTGTTGACTGCGAAGAGGAGACAGAGACAGCAGGTGCAAAGCAGTGCTTACAAGTTTGGGACCTGAGTTGTCCGAGTAAATATTCCTCATAAATCTTCCTGCCCTTCAGTGATGGAGGTGTCCTGGCGTGTCCTCAGGGTATGGACCCTGCAATGTGTCTCAGGGCAGATCTTACTTACTGTCCTCTTGTGATCACTGTGGGGAGCATGCCTGCTCGGGGGTCAGGCTGGTGCACCCCCCTCGGCCCCGGCGCCAGCAGGCAGCCACACCCGTACTTCCTCCCCCGCTAGGAAAGGGCCCCCTTCTTGTCGGCAGTGGCGGAATTCGACTCCCAAGTCTTATTCTTTCAACTCTCCTGTAGTCTTGTCCTCTCAGGCCTTAAGTCTGTTTTTAAAAAGCGCAGTTGTTTAACTTGGGCCTGAAGCCCCAGGTCATCCTGACTTTCCTCCTCATTCTGCATTCTGTGGTGTGACAAGTACGTCAAGTGTTGATAAAGTGTAGACTGATAAAGCACAGAGACACTCAAGTTCTTATGAGCAGTTCTTTTCTATCTTTAAACCATGCTATTGGCGTGTCAGGTCTTTTTGAGTTTGTTTTTTCAATCTGTTAGCATGAAGCATCAGGAAAAAAACTCTTCCATTTAGCCCAGAAATTACAGAGTATCATTCTCTTTGAACAGTTCTGTTAATTTGTGAAAAGTCAAGAATTATAAAGGGCGGCCAAGGGTCACCTCTTAACTCATTACATCTGCAGAGACCCTCTTTCCAAACAAGGTCACATTCTGAGGTCCAGGGGGGATATTTCAGGGGTCACTGTTCGACCCACTGCAGTGGGCAAAGCTATAAATGGCAAGTCACAGAAAATAGAAATGCTTAAGATAAAGAGTGTGCTAATAGCTACACATTGAAGAATTGCAAGTCACACCATTGCGTTTTTCACCCATCACTGTTGGAGATGGGAAGGTTTGACAGAACTGGCAAAACCCCCGAAGTCCCATGTGAGACGCTTGCCCTCCAATAGCCAGGAAAGCCTGTCTTGATCGCCCTTGCTCAGGTCTGCAGCGCACGTGCAGCTCCTCACGGGCCTGGCGTGCAGGCCCCACCCTCTCCCCCCGAGGCCCCCTGCCCGCCTCCTCAGCCCACGGCCCCTCCCCTGCGTCGGCTCAGTGCTACCCCTGTGACCCCAGCCCCAGGCGCTCTCCCCGCACCCCTGCCGCGGGGTGACAGTCTGTCCATCCCCGCTTCTCGCTGTCCTGGGCCCGGCTGACCCAAGGCCAGGGTAGGCCCGGCCCGGTGAATGAGGCTGGGGTCACGGGCAGCTTTGGGAGGGAGGCATGGCATCTGGAGCACTGGCCATGTCCGTTCTCCAGGCCCAGGACTGACTCCATCCTTACCACTGCCCTCTGAGGGAGGATTGGTCACTCCCCGCCTACAGATGACGCTGTCTGGCCGAGGCATCCCACTGAAAGACGCATGAAGCCTTGACTTGGCACCAGGGAACTCCTAGGGTGAGGGGGTCCCCTCGCGGGAGGTGCCGGTCAGACTCAGTCCAGCCAAGAGCTTTCCAGTGAGCTCAAGACAGCCATGGGCTCGCCCGCTCCAGGTGCTGAAGGATCTGGGGGCCTCCGGGACCACACTCGGGAGCAGAGGGGTCCTGTCCACACAGCCCGCCTGCCGGGCTGAGCCAGACTGGGGACTGCAGGCAGCAGGGCGACTGGCCTCTGGGCCAGAGAAGCATCCTTGTGGGCGCCGTGTCCTCGGCCCGCGCTCCTGCCGGCCAGACGGCACGCGCCTAAGGCTGCCCGACGCAGCGTGCCAGCAGAACCGGAGTGTCCTCGGGCCCGAGGGGAGCCCACCGTCTCTCCTCCTGCCAAGTGCTGCCCTCTGAAGCCTGGCCCCACAGACGTGCTTCATGGCGGCTCTGGATCTGCCTGTGCGGCCTCTGTCACGTGTCTCGAGGTGCTGTCTCCAGGCCCACTCGGGCTTGCTTGCCTCGGGAGCTCTGGCCTGTGTTTTGCTGGCGGCAGGTGTAACAGACGGGTGCCAGCAGGTGCCCGTGGCACTGAGTTCTGCAGTGGCCATCACCGAGGCTCTGCGTTGAAATCTGTGCTGTCCAGAGAAGGACTTCACTGGAACATACCTATATTGCCCTTGGATTAAAGGAAATCCAGGCATGCTCTCAGCACAGTCATTTAAATTCCTGGGGATCACACTGTTTTCAGGCTCTGGAGAAGCATCATTTCCAGACTCCAAGCTGAGAAGCCAGAGGGGAAGTGTCCGTCCCAGCCATCAGAGGCTGGGCCCCGGCGTCCACCCCCGTGTGAGCGAGCTTGCTGGGCACAGGTGGCAGGGCGGCATCGGCCCCGGCGGCTGGAGGGCACGCAGGTGGAGGGCACAGGTGGGCTGGGGCGGGGCCCGCGGCCAGGGGAGCGCTGTCCTAGAGTGGCCCCTCGTGAGTCGCTCCGACCAGTCAGCTCTGGGGCGCTCTGGTGAGTGCCTGCCTTCTCAGCGCTCACGCTTCTGTAACAGAGTGACCCATCCAGGTGTGATGGGAGCCTTGGGACCCGAGGACATGACTGTGGGCAGAGGGCTTCCCTTGGGGCCTAGTGGGGACGCCGGTGGCTTCTGAAGGAAGGCGGGTCGTGTGTTTCCGAGTTGGCAACAGTTTCTCTTTCTCCTCCAGAAACACGAAGACACGGAGTGTCCCTGCGTGGTGGTGTCCTGCCCACACAAGTGCAGCGTCCAGACCCTTCTGAGGAGCGAGGTGAGGGGTGTGGCTGGGCCCCTGGAGGAGCTGGGGGTCCTTCGGGTCCCCATTTCCCCCTTGACGCCGAGGCCCCAAGGTCGTCACAGATCATGGTGGTGATAGCGTAGGACGATGAAAAAACTCATGCTATTCTTGGAAATCAGATATTTCAGAAACAAGCAGTTAAAAGCTACAGAGTGGTGAATACAGAGCGAAAATATCATTAAGAACTGAGAAAATGGGAATATTTATAATGCAAGCAGGGGCGACCCTTTTTAGGTTTAAATCTGTAGAATAGGAATGGTTCTACGAGCGTCTCAGGAAGATCAGTGAACTGAGGGATGCTCATGAGCTGTTTCGGCCACACAGGCTGTGCGCGGTCTGCCCTGGGGTGAGGGGGTGGTGGGTGGCAGGCGGGGGGGAGGCGCCTGGACGGCGGACTGGTGGACCTGGGCTGTCCCTGAGGCAGGTGGACTCTGTGGTCGCCTTGTCTGACCAGGGTATATCCAGCTGCTCTTCTGGGAGCCGTGGGGGTGCCCGTGGGCTTCGGGGTGCCTGCGGCCCTGGTCCCCACGCCCAGCGCCCTCGGGCCTGGGTGCTCTGGCCTGAGGGGCCTGCTCGCCTCAGCCCTTCTCAGCCGCCTGGGATTTGACACCTGGACACGGCGGGGGTCGGGGGGGTCGGTCTCTCCCGTCCCTCAGGCCAGGGACACGGGCGCAGGCGGACCCCGGAGCCCCTCTCACTGAGGGGCCCCATCCCGGGCGTCCCTGCTGGCCGGGGGCCAGTCTTGCCAGGTGTGACGGTGGTCCCTGGGCCCCTGGCCATGCCTCAGAGAACAGCGAGGGCACTGTCTCCACGGCTGGGAAGTCCCTCTGTTAAAGTGAACCTACGAAGAGGCTGCTGTGGAAATAACTTCCAGCGTTCCATGTACTTTCCTCAGTGTTTTGACTCACGCAGGGCTATCTATATTAGGAACAAAATTGTCTCCATTTGCCTTTAAGTTATCTTTATTTTTAAAAATCTTTAAACCTGCATTGATCTCGGGTTTCCGGTGAAAGGTGCCATTTTATGGATGGTTCTTGCTCTAGCCCTGAGCTCCCCTACATTCTGTAAGGCTCTGAAACTGATGATGATGAAGCCAATTTAGGGGAAGTACAACCCTGAGCTTATAGTTGTAGAAAATAGCGCTAAACTTGATATGTCCCCAATTTTAACATCAGACATGTTCGCTGGTTGGATTTACAACTGTACCGATGGCAGTGAAAAAAAAATGTGTTACGATTTCAAACTGGTGTCCCTGCACACACGGCTGCCTGCTGAATTTCTGTACCTGTCCCCTGCCACGTGCCTCCTGGCTGCTTCCGGCAGGTGCAGGCACCCCCGCCCCGGCCCGGCCCGGCCCTTCTCCCGGGTTGGCCTTGGCAACGGCAGGTGGGCCCCTCGGGCCTGTCCTGTAACTGGCACGGCCAGCAGCCTGGCCATACTGTGAGCCTCTCCCTGTCGTCCTGAGTACGGACCTGGCGGGAGGGGACTTTGTCCCAGAGAACAGAAGAGAAGGCATTGAACCCACCTGTGCCCACCAGAGCAATGTCCTACAAGTGCTGGCTCCCGGGAGGACATGCTCTCGGGCCCCCGTGCACCGCGCTCACAAACCGCTCTGCTGATTCAGGGTCTGATCGTTTTCTGTAAAGATCTCTCCCTTGAGTTTCCAATAAAGAAAGAGATTATCTTTAAAATTGTATTAGCCTAATGCAAAACGCCGTGTCTCTAAAATGCAGATGTTTCCATTTCCTCCTCTCCTGAGGGGCACCCTGAGCAGTGTGTTTGACAATTTGCCGATGTTGAAGCGGAGCCCGGGCTTCCTCCTGGCCGGACAAGCTCCGCCCCTGTCCCTCGTAGTTGTCCTCCATGAAATGGAGTGGAGCACGTTAAGATCCATGTTGTTAAGATGACTCAGGGGTCTCTGAAAAGCCACGTGGATTTCTGGCCAAACTGAGGGAGGAGAGTCTTTTCAAAAGGAGAGTCCCCTCTGCAGTTGTCATGAGCATGGGGGGCTGGGGGTGCCTGTGTGCGCTTCCCTGGAGAGAGACCCTACTTCTGTGTACTGTATACGAGGTGTGTGGCCCAGCTACATCGGAATGCTTTCTATTTTTTGTGTTTCATGCAATTTTTTTGTTTATAGTCTTTAAATGTGCTTTTCAGTTTATGTTTTTTTTCTTTTTAAAATTCTGCAGACAGCGTGTCACAAAAGTTCTAAAAAAAGCCGCAAGTGTAAGAAATGTTACAGTAAATGTATTTCTGTATATTGGTGTATATATGTGTATACACGTGATAATGCTGTATACTTACTGGGTAGAAGCCCAGGAAGCAGGTGGTGTAAGCACACCTGAAGCCGATAAGCCCATCCGTGACAGTGGAGCGCAGATGCTGCCCGTGCCCTTGATATGCTGAACGTTTTCATGCGACACTTGTGCCACAACTCACGTCTCTTTCCCGTTGCAGTTGAGTGCGCACTTGTCAGAGTGTGTCAATGCCCCCAGCTCCTGTAGTTTTAAGCGCTATGGCTGCGTGTTTCAGGTCAGTATCCGACATTCGTCCTCCCCAGTCGCCGGCATTCCTCCATGAGAGAGAGTTAACTGTGTTGGCATTTTAGCGTGCAAGCTCTGGGCTTTGCGTTTTGTTACGGCGCCGAGTCACCGGCTTCACACGGGCGACAAGCCGTGTGCAGCAGCCGTGGGGGCCGCTCCTCAGGCCGGGGGTGTCGTGAGCCTTCAGGTGGACGCCTGTGCTGCGGGGGAGTTAATGCCTCAGCAGAAGGATCCCATTCAAACCGGCAGGACCGACGTGGGGTGGGCTTTCTAGGCAGACTGTGGCACCCCGGACCTGGTTTCAGCAGCGTGTGCACCAGTGCACCGCGGTGAGGGTTGCACACGCATGTGTCCGTAGTGTGTCCCGTGTACATGCCACACCTCCCGGATTGCCGGGCAGAGAGGAGTCTCTTCCACCACCACGCCTGTGCTGTGAGAAATCTGTTCCTGGTTTTTTGTTTTTTTTTAACACACCTGAGATTGCTGGTGGATTTGAACTAGTTTTCATTTAAATGTATATCTTGATTTTAGAACTATCAAAGGTCAGTATATACTCCAGTTGAAGCATTTTATATTTGATTTTTATGTATTACCAATACATTATTGTGAAGTCAGTACAGGGATATTAGCATCTCAGCATTTTCTTAGAAAGTGATTTTTCTTTTTTTAACACACCTGAGATTGCTAGTGAACTTGAACTAGTTTTCATTTAAATGTATATCTTGATTTTAGAACTATCAAAGGGCAGTATATACTTCAATTAAAGCATTTTATATTTGATTTTTATGTGTTATCAATACATTATTATGGAATCAGTGCAGAGATACTGGCATCTCAGCATTTTCTTAGAAAGTAAAAAGCCTGAGAGTGAGGACAAAGGTAGCTTTCCCTCTGCTTGTCTCTTAAGGAGACTGAGCCCTCACCGCTGTTATGTCGTATGTACTTATATATCATTCATTCTGTGTATGTATATATATATATATGTTGATATATAGCAATACTTGTATGAACATATATATATGAATATTCTATGTACAGAGTATATGTTTTGGAGATCATCAAAATGCTTTCCATAGCTTTTAAATTTTCCAGAATCAAAAACAAATTACATTCTTATACATTTATTTTCTTAGATATGTGAGGTACTATTTCACATGCTCATTATTGACTCTGAGATGGTCTACATCTTATGTACTCTGTAGATTGTTTATGTTCTGTACGTAACTTTCTAAGTATACTTAGAATAGTTAGGGACAGTGCATTTTCTGATACTAGTATTTCACTAGTAAGTTAATATCTTAATAGATTACTTAGAATCCTACTTTGATTACACATTCACTAGATTATTGTAGCACCATCTAGCTACAACTGGCAGATGTCTCAACGTTTTCCATTTATATTTTAGTGCAGAAAACTTACTAAGGAACAAAAGGGATATGTCTGAAATTTAATTTCTCAATGTTGGAGGTCTGAAGCGTAGGTAAATTGAGGGGTCAGTGAAGCACACGGCCTCGAGGCAGTGGGCGCGGAGTCGCAGTGCTCGTCCTTGAGTCCCGCGGTCCCTCTCGGCGCGGCCCCCTCACCCGCACACGGAAGATCAGGGGTCCCTGAGCGCAGCCCTTGGAGGCTGGAGATGCCCTGTGAGCCTTCCCCGCTTCAGTCCCCCCCTTCATGTGCGCTGCTGGCATGAGGTCGTCTGAGGGTCGGAGCCTCTGACCGAGGGAGGCTGGCTGACTGCGTCTCCTCTTCGTTCTCAGGGGACAAACCAGCAGATCAAGGCCCACGAGGCCAGCTCCGCAGTGCAGCATGTCAACCTGCTGAAGGAGTGGAGCAACTCCCTGGAGAAGAAGGTATGCCCCGCGTTCCCGGTCTCTGCTGGCTTCTGACAGTTTCTTCCTGTTGTGTAAAAAAGAAAGCCTTCTTTTTATTTAGTAATGGATTTTGGATAAAAGAAACAGCATGAAGTGTCAAAAAAGTAAATTCTTCTCAAGCGATCTTTAGTTTATAAATGCAGGTGTGTGGGTTTGCTAGCTTGCTCTTTGTTTTTTAGTTGCCAAGTGTGTATAAAGTGCTTTTTAAAAAACTCACATGGTGATTCTCTTAGTATTGAGTTAGAACAGTGTCCACCCCCCAACCCTTTTTGTAAATAAAGCTTTATTGAAACGGGGCCACGCGCACTCACTTCCCTATTGCCCACGGCCGCTTTCAGACCAGGACGGCCACATTGATGCGGAGACCGTGTGGACCACACAGCCCCCGAATGCCACACCCTGGTCGCTTACAGAAAGCCTGCCAGCCCCAGTCTGGAAGGGCACCGGCGTCACGTGTGTGGCCCTCCAAGAGACAGGAGGGAAGGACATGTGCACATCGCCAGTGTCACTGTTCTGCTGTTCATTTCTGTTTTGGACTGTGCCGGGTCCTCACTGCAGTGCACGGGCTTAGCTGCCCTGCGGCATGTGGGATCTTACTTCCCCGACCAGGGGTACCAGGGCTGCAGTTGGTTGTGGAAGTCTGGGGGCCACACAGCCCCTCCCCAGACACACCCGCTCTCCTGGGCATCTCCGTAAAGCCCGCCATGGGGTCTGCACTCCCCTCCTTATTAGCAGGCGCCTGCCCACAGAACACTACTTCGGGGCGGGGGGGTTGTTCTGTGGTGCTCAGATTGCCAGGCCTGCTTTCCCAAAGAAAGGATGAAAACCTCCGAGGCTTGACAGAGAAGAAGGTTATAGATCTCCCACTGTGGCTTGTGGCTTGTATACAAAAATAAGAACTTAGTTTGGTATTCAACAAACATGTGTTGAAAACGTGTGATGGGAGGGAGCTGGGATGAGTTTCGGCAGCCCGGGGAGTTGATGTTTGCTTTCTAAAGGTTTGTAAAGATTTGAATTTCTTGTTTTGAATGTTAAACCCAAGCAATTTAAAATGTAAATGTGCTTGAAGGAGTGTAAAGTTTTAAATCAAAAGATGTTTATTAAATATGACATTAAATATTTTTTTTAGTATAAATGCTTAAGCTGGAGATGAGAAGCTGTGAAAGGCTCTGTGTGCTGTGTGTACACACGCGTGGGACAGGAGGAGCCTTCTGTTTGACCGTGAAATAGAATCTGTGTCACATGAATGATTTATAACTTTCCTATGAGCACATATTTGCTCTGAGTTCAGCTACAATTTACCTATGAATCCTTTTTTCTCCTCTTTTTGAAGAAGGCGTCGTTTCTGTGTTTTCAAACTATAGGCGTAGATCGCAGGGCTTTTGGTCTCTCACAGATACGGCTTCTCATTTATCTAAAAGGTTCTCCCTTTCCTGTAAAGTGTATTGGTTTTGTCCCAGTTGTGCTGGTTACATAACCGTGGGCTGGGGGTGTGCTCACCCCCTTGGTTGTAGGCGTGGCTGTCAGGAGGGCTCCCAGGATGCAGGAGGGGGAGATGGGGGTCATCCTGTCCTGCGCCCTCCTACCCTGCCACCCCAGCACCCTGAGGGAATCCTCTTGGCACCGTTGGAAACCCCGGGACCCAGCTACACGGCCCACACCCCCTCCCCGGCGGTCCTCCCCCTTGCACAGCACACACCAGCCGGGGGGGGGCTTTGCTCAGGGGTGAGCCCCTCCCTGAGCCCACCCCCCACTAGGGACAGCCAGGCCTCCGCCCTGAGCATCCTTCCTGTGTCCGTGAGAAGCTGGCATCTCTTCTCTGGGCCCAAGAGCAAACCTGGACAATGGAGATATTTGTGTTTTCTTCAAGTGGGAATTTGTTTCTCATCATAGAACTATTCAGTTGGATCTTGAGTTATTTTGTTCATCTAGGGTAGAAAATAGAGCATTTGAGTTGATTCAGAAAGACCAATTATTACATGCACAGTCCAACTAAAAAAAAAAAAGAACAGCAAAACTGTTTTATAAAGTCCGGACCCGAGAACACCCACCCTACGTTTCAGGAAAGCTTAAGTCACAAGGGAGTCTTAGGGCGCCCCCGTCGGGGGTGGAGGGTGTGCCAGGGAAGAGGGTCTCTGGGGGACCCTGCTTGGTCTGCTGCATGGGTTCTGGGAAACACAGCTGCCGGTGGGGGTCCCTCTGCCTGCAGCGTCACCTGGTGGGCGGGTGAAAGCGGGGGTCTGCTGGCATCCTTGATTAAAATATGTAAATAAAGGAAACTAAGATTAAGGGCAATCCCTCTATAAAGACATCAAGAGTGTGATGTGGCGGACTCCCCTGGGGGCTCAGTGGTTGGGAATCTGCGGTCAGTGCAGGGAAAACAGGTTCAATCCCTGAGTCGGGAAGATCCCACGTGCCGCGGAGCAGCTCAGCCTGCGCGCCCTGGAGCCCGTGCTCAGCTGCGGAAGGCCAGAGCCCAGGCACTGTGTCCATCTCCAATGGATGGGAATGAGGGAGTTGTAACCTTAGAAAAAGCAAAGTACCGCTGCCAGCCACCCATGCCCCAGGCTGGATGCTGCAAGCTGGTCCTGAGTGGGAGGCCAAGGACCAGTGAGACAGCATAGTTTAGGAAAGAGAGTGCGTTTGTGCTGAGTGAAACCCTAGGGGAGCTGAAATATATATTGCAGGTTTTGTATTCTTTTGTAAATATGTTTGTTATAAATAAAACAGACTGAGACAGCACCCGAAAGGTACTGCCTCCAGGCAGGACGCTAACTTTGGGCTGGTGGTTCCTCAGAGGGACGAGGTCAGGAATCCAGAAGTCACTTGAGATGCCCGTGAGCTGTCGCATGGCTGGGTGGTCCTCAGGTGCTGGCAGTATTAGGGGCGCCTCCGAGTGGAGCCTCAGTGGAGCGCACTGTCTTCCGGGCCGGGGGAGGGCGGCGTGGGCCCAGGGCTTGTGGGCGGAGATGGCCTTTGGCAGAGGGAGCCCTTCTGAGGGTTGAAGTGCCCTGGGGCCTCCTGCTTGGCTGGTGGGTTCTTTAACCACTGAGCCCCTGGGGCCGTCCAGAGTGACCCTTGTGGAAGCATTGTGAAAAGACGCCTTGTAGAGTCCTCCTTGAATTCCTCACCCCAGGGCTTTTAAGTCCTGTGTAAATTGGTCCTTGGGAGCTGATTATTTTTCAGAAAGGAACTTTGAAGATGTCAAAGGTGGGCTTGGAACTGCCCCCAGCAGGCCCTTCCTGGACCGCCGTAGTCTCCCGGCATCCCATCCCCTGGTGCCCTTCCCATCCCCCCAACACCACCATCCCCTGGCACCCCCACTTCCCTGACACCCCCGTCCCCCGGAACCCCCATCCCCTGATGCCCCCAGTTCCCACAACACTCCTGTCCCCCAGAACCCCCATCTCCTGGTGCCCCCAGTTCCCCTGACACCCCCATCCCCTGGAACCCCCATCCCCTGGCAATCCCAGTTCCCCCAACACCCCTGTCCCCCGGAACCCCCTTCGGCCATCTGCATTCCCTCTCTGTGGGGTGGCAGGCTGCCCCCGCGGCACATGTGAGACCCTCCCCTTCCTGCTCCCTCATTCTGCTGAGAGCTTTTCACAGGGTGGCGAGTGGCCCACTGGTGGCTGTGAAATAATTTAGTGGGTTGCAACTGGCATTTTTAAAAGTAAAATAGAATAAAATAGAAAGTGCCAGGTACGTTATAGTTGATTAGGACAGGTTTGGTTTTGTGATCCTGGTTTTAGGAATAGGCTCATGTGTTCATGGTATGTAGCCAGGAGGTGAGGTGCAGGGAGGGGTTTCCCACTGTTTCCTCATCAGAGTGTGAAAGCCACTCTGATAAAAGATTTGTTTTCAGCAAAATCTTTAGAAAGCGTCCTGCTTATTCTGAAAGGCAGTCAGCTCATCTTAGTTGACTCCTAGGAAATGTTCTGAGAACTGCGGTTCATGTCCCTGTTGGACAGCCAGGACCCCCTTTCCCGTGGGGAGGGGCTTGTTCCTGGAACTCCTTCCAGTGAGTGGACAGAGGCCTGTATTGCCAACATTTCATTACTCGTGTTAGAGTTGTTGTTAATTCATGTTAAGACCATGGTGTTCGCTTAATTGGAGACTTTCTTTTTTCAGGTTTCCTTGCTGCAGAACGAAAGTGTAGAAAAAAACAAGAGCATACAGAGTTTGCACAACCAGATATGTAGCTTTGAAATTGAAATTGAGAGACAGAAGGAAATGCTTCGAAATAATGAATCCAAAATACTGCATTTACAGGTAAGAAGTGTAAGACTGGCTGGGTTGGAGGGAATGCGTCCATGTTTTCCACCAGGACTTTCGCAGGGAGACGTCCGAGCCAAAGCCCTGACCTTGGTCCACGGGGCAGCTTGTTTCTCTGGCTTAAGTGAAACTCGGGGAAGTGCCCTGGGTTCGTGGGGTGCCCTGGGTTCGCAGGGTGGCCTCAGTTCACAGGAAGGCATGGGTTCGTGAGGCGCCCTGGGTTCATGGGTGACCTCTGTTCGCAGCTGGCCTGGGTTCGTGAGTGGCCTGGGTTCTCGGGGCTGGCCTGGGTCCTCGGGGCTGGCCTGGGTCCACGGGGCGCCAGGGTCCACGGGGCAGCCGGGGTCCACGGGGCGCCGGGGCGGCTGCAGGCACCCCCCCCCCCCCCGCCTGTTCCCAGAGGCCCAGCCCCAGCCCCTCTCTCCTGTGCCTTCGCTTCATTGTTGGTGAAATAAGACCAAAACCTGGGTTTTTTAAAATTAGCTTTTTATGAATATTATTTAAGATTTCATGTTGTTCCTGAGTAACTGTGTAGTTTCACTTCCTAAAGTGAACTGAAGCCAAACTGTTCTGTTCTGAATCTTCCAATGACACAGGTACTCACATCACTTTGTCTCACCATAGTGACCCAAAGGTACCTCCACCCCAAACACGGAAGCCCTCGCTGCTCTGCAGAGGGTGACACCTAAACACGCCCGATCAGATTGTGGCTCCTTGTCTCTGTAATCCACTCGGGCTTCCATCAGGTACTTGCTGTAGGTTCTTCTTCCAGACACTGTCCTCACATCGGCCGACTCGGGTGTGCCTTCAGGGTCATAGTTCCTGTGTGTATCACACACTCCAGGTGAGAATCACTCCTGTGTGGCCAGAATGGTCTTCCAGCGCTTGTGCCCAGGGTTTCCCTAAATTACCTGGAAGATAAAATATTTCTAATAGCTCAGAGTCACAGCTTCTTTGAGATCATCTTGCCTCCCATCTTAATCGAGGTTAGTTATAACGCTTTGAATTGCATAGGGACTTATTAAATTAGTTTCATTTGTATTAAACTTGGTGGTTGTCCAGAGACAAGGAAAAGCACAACGAAACCTTAGGTTATAGGAGAAAAGGTGCCAGTCGCAGGTGTTGAACCAAGCCGGAGAGGCACGGTGCCACGTGAGGCAGCACCAGGGCTCCTGTGGGAGGCCCCCCGTGCCGCTGGCCCGGAGGCACTGGTCGGCACACTGGGACCGAGGCTGGCGTCTCGTGAGCAGGGCCCGCGTGCGCAGGCCGGCGGAGGTGCCAGGGAGGGCCGAGGAGGTGACGTAGTGTTTGAAGCGATGTTAAGCCTGTCAGCGACTGAAGGAAGGATGAGTAGGCAGGGGTTTGCTTTTTCTTTAAATTTAGTTCTTATTTTAATGTAATGGTTTCCAAAGTTTTTTTTTTTTTATTGAAGTGTAGTTGATTTACAATGCTGTGTTAACCACCACTGTACTACAGGGTGACTCCGTCATACATACATATGTCGTTGTTCAGCCGCTCAGTCCTGTCCGCTGCAGCACCCCAGGCTCCCCTGTCCTTCGCCATCTCTCGGGCCTTGCTCAAACTCATGTCCATTGAGTCGGTGATGCCATCCAACCATCTCATCCTCTGTCATCCCCTTCTCCTCCTGCCTTCAATCTTTCCCAGCATCAGGGTCTTTTCCAATGAGTCAGCTCTTAGCATCAGGTGGCCACAGTATTGAAACTTTAGCTTCAGCATCAGCCCTTCCAGTGCATGTTCAGGGTTGATTTCCTTTAGGATTGACTGGTTTGACCTCCTTACAGTCCAAGGGACTCTCAGGAGTCTTTCCCAGCACCACCATTGGAAAGCATAAGTTCTTTAGCACTCAGCCTTTTTTACGGTCCAACTCTCACATCCATACATGACTACTGGAAAAACCATAGCTATGACTAGATGCTTTTGTCAGTAAAGTGATGTATATATACATTCTGCCTTTGTCTAACTTTTTATTTTGTATTGGGGTATAGCCAGTTAACAATGTTGTGACAGATTCGGGTGAACAGTGAAGGGACATAAATAAACATATACGTTCTTTTTTGTTAGCATTCTTTTCCATTATGATTTATCACAGGGTATTGCATATCATTCCCTGTCCTATATAGCAGGACCCTGTTTATCCGTCCTACATACAGTAGTTCCCATCGGCTAACCCCAGCCCCCATCCATCCCTCCCTCAACCCTGTTGCCTTTGGCAACCTATTGGTCTGTCTCTGTGTATGTTGGACTCTTTCTCTTTTGTAGAAGAGTTCATTTATGTCTGATTGATTCCACATACAAGTGATATCGTATGATATCTGTCTCTTTCTGATTTCACCTGATAACCTCTATTTCATCATGCCGTCTGGCATTATCTCACTCTTCTTATGGCTGTGTAGTATTCCATTGTATGTATGAACCAGTAGGTTCATATATAACCAAAAAAAAAAGAGAGTCTATAATGAGGTCGTGGGTGCACTCCCCCACCATTTCCACAGAGCCTGGCTCAGCCCTGCACCTCAGTCCTCACCTCAGAGCCTTCCAGCCACCGGGGGAGGGTCACTGGCTGGACCACAGCTCAGGACGCCGCCTGCCTGGCAGCCATTGAGCATGGCCGCCTAGCCACTCTCTCCGCGGCGGGCCGGACCTTCTCCCCGCTTCCTGTCCCGACTCTGGCTCCTCCTTGGATGGCAGGGTAGATGCCCCCTCCTCCAGGAAGCCTTTCCCCAGCCTGTGCCTCGGACCACCTGCTGGTGACAGGCCTGTAGCTCTCTGCGTCATGTCCTCCCCGTCTGAATCCTGTGGACAGGCCTGGAAGGAGTCCACACGGAGGGCAGCGTCCTGACAGCCCCGGGCCAGGCAGGCAGAGGGGCTTAAAGAAGTGAAACCAAAGAGTGTGTGTGTTTGCATCCCGGGAAGGGTAGTTTCTCAATGCTTTACTTGTGGAGACGTTTCTGTTTTGTTTTCTTGCGTGCCATGCGGCACGTGGGATCTTGGCTCTCTGACGGGTTGAACCTGTGCCCCGGCACTGGAAGTGCACAGTCTTAACCACTGGACCGCCAGGGAAGTCCCTTCCTCCTTAAACAGTTGGATGACGCGGTGGTCCCCCAGTCAGTGGGTCCCACCCTGTCCCCGGGCCCCTTGCTGAGCCCAGAACCCACCCGCATCAGCCGAGTGACTGGCGGTGACGTAAGCGCCAAGGGACCCGAGCGCGAGACGGAGGGGCTGGTGCTGTGAGCAGGTCTCCCGACGAGGGTGTACGTATGTTGTGAGCGGTCTGTGCACGTGTCTCAGCTCCTGAGCCCTTTTCTCTAATAAAGCCCTCACCTGCATTTAAGGTCTGTGTTTATAGAGACCCTGCGGCGGCTGGGCAGAGGCGGCTCGTCAACCATGAGGTGTTCGCGGCATCCTCCAGGGAAGGCAGGGCTAGGTCCGCATGCTGCCCTCACCCACAGCCTCCACCCAGCCAAGGGGCTGCTTGAGAACCGCGCATTCCCCTTGCTGTAGGTGGGGCGTGTGTGTGTTCACGTTCCCCTTGCTGTGAGAGGAGCTCCTTCTAGGTTGTGGGTGGGCCTTGTCTATATGTGTGTGTGCGCGCACACACGTGTGCCTGTGGTCCTGTGTCCCCTCCTGCCCAAGCCTGTGCGTCTGTGTGTGTGTGTGTGTGTGTGTGTGTGTATGCGTGTGCACCTGCGGTCCTGTGTCCCCTCCTGCCCGGCTCCGCCTTCTGACTCCTTGCCCCTGGTGTGTAGTGGGGGCGTCGCGGTCGCTTCTGTCCCCAGAGCGCCTCGTGGCCTCAGGCCACTGTCCCGCGGGGTCCCCGATGGGGGGCTCGGACGTGAGGAGCAACTGGCCTCGGCCACCCCTCCCCGCCCCGCACTCACCCCGGGCTCCAGCCGCCCCGCAGGCCCCCTCAGAGCTGTGCTAACCGTCTAGGTTTCCGTCAGTGCCCTCTGGCCTCATGAGCACCCACGTCAGCCTGGGTGGTCGCTTTGTCACTTGAGGGGTGGAGAGCAGTCAGACATTCATTGTGGCTGTGAGTGTTCCCACGTGTCGACAGTGCTGTCCCCAGAAAACAGACTTTGTGAGCCAGCCGTGCCTCTCGCCACGTGTGTTTAAAATGAAGTGGTCGCAGTGTGGAAAGACGTGTTCTTTAGAGAAGTCATCCTTCCTTTTTAGATGTTAGCTGATATCAGGGTTTCTTGGAAAGAAGAGGAAGATTAACACTGTACTTTTTACCCGGAAAAGTAACCCATGCTTACATGTTTGTTCCTTCACGGCTATTAAGAGCCAGCAAAGGTGCTGAAACCTCGAGGTTTAAAAATAGGGCCCCAAAAGGAGAAGTGATCTCGGCAGGTCCCTGGGGCTCCCCCTGCTCAGCTTGCGACCTCGGGGGTGGCCCCCTCGCCCCACAGCTCCAGGGGCTAAGCCGCCCCCCTTCAGGTGCTCTGTTTCAAAAATGCAGATTGTTTTCGAGGTGAAAACCCTTCAGGTCCTGGCTTCATCTACAAGTGGGCAGGCCAGACCTGCCGGTGACCCCCCAGTTCAGCCCCGGGCCCCCCTCCAGTGATGGCTACAGGTGTGCTGGTCATGTGCTTCTGGAAAAGGGGGTTTCTGTGTGATTTAAATCAAGCCTCACTGTCGACAGCCACGTGTCTGTCAGCAGAGCTCCTCTGCCACGGAGGCACAGGGCACTGAGCACCGAGCACATCGAGGGAGAGACCCCCCCACCATGGGTGCCGGCCTCTTGGCTTCACCCGGGGCCCGAGGACCCACCACCCACCGGGGTTCTGTCCTGCTGGGGGGAGGGCTTCTCTCTGCAGCAGGGCAGTGCGGGGACCCAGGGGTTCTGGTGCTCCCGGCAGCTGCAGAGACAGCGGCCCCTCCGGCCCTGGAGGCTCACAGTTCCACCCCTGCTGGTCACTTGACCTTTCATGGGACAGAGGCCCTCATAGACCCAGCTAAGACGCTGGGAGAGAGGGACGTGGGGGTTGCGTGCCCTGCAGTTGGGCCTAGGGCCTGGGTCCCTGCGGGCCCGTGGGCCTGAGCAGAGGTGCCCTGTGGGGGCCGGCAGGGGTCTTCAGAGGCGCGGTGCTCACAGCAGGTCCTAACCGTGTTCTGCCTTTCTGACACTTTGATTTGGAAGCGAGTCATCGACAGCCAAGCAGAGAAACTGAAGGAGCTCGACAAGGAGATCCGGCCCTTCCGGCAGAACTGGGAGGAGGCGGACAGCATGAAGAGCAGCGTGGAGTCCCTCCAGAACCGGGTGACCGAGCTGGAGAGCGTGGACAAGAGCGCGGGACAGGCGGCGCGCAACACAGGTGAGCCCGCGGGTCCCAGGCTGGTGCTCGGGCGACTGTGCGGGAGAGCCGGCCTGCGGGTGGAGGGGCGGGGCTGCTCAGGAAGGCCAGGGGACGGAAGGCAGCCAGCATGTGGCGGGGGACCCGGCCAGCCCGCAGCGTGGCTGATGCCGAGAAGCCGCTGGGCAGGGAGGGGGGTTGCTGAGGGAGCATCCTAGAACCGCGTGAGCAGGAGTCACCGGGAGGAGCGCGATTACAGGGATGCACGTGGGGCCGGCTTAATCCGTGCGGAAGCGGAGCAGCTTCAGTTCCGGGGCGATCGCCCCAAGCTGGGGAGCCGGGGGCAGCAGGCCAGTGCTCCGGGGTGCCCCGCCCCGCCGGCTGAGGCCGGGGTCCGGGGCGTGCGTCTCTGCGCCCCCGCGGGCGTGGGCGCGCCCCCCGCCGCCGCACCCCGCGGGCGGCCTCCGTGGGTCACGTGCGCGCGCCCGCCGCGTCTCCCGCCAGGCCTGCTCGAGTCGCAGCTGAGCCGGCACGACCAGATGCTGAGCGTGCACGACATCCGCCTGGCCGACATGGACCTGCGCTTCCAGGTCCTGGAGACGGCCAGCTACAACGGCGTGCTCATCTGGAAGATCCGCGACTACAAGCGGCGGAAGCAGGAGGCCGTGATGGGCAAGACGCTGTCGCTGTACAGCCAGCCCTTCTACACCGGCTACTTCGGCTACAAGATGTGCGCCAGGGTCTACCTGAACGGGGACGGCATGGGCAAGGGCACGCACCTGTCGCTCTTCTTCGTCATCATGCGCGGGGAGTACGACGCGCTGCTGCCCTGGCCCTTCAAGCAGAAGGTGACGCTCATGCTGATGGACCAGGGGTCCTCGCGGCGGCACCTGGGGGACGCCTTCAAGCCGGACCCCAACAGCAGCAGCTTCAAGAAGCCCACCGGGGAGATGAACATCGCCTCCGGGTGCCCTGTCTTCGTGGCCCAGACCGTGCTGGAGAACGGGACGTACATCAAAGACGACACCATTTTTATCAAAGTCATAGTGGATACTTCGGACCTGCCGGACCCCTGACGCGTCCCCGGGGAGGCGGATCGAGCAGAAGGCAACTCCTCCGGGGGGTTTGAACCGGCCGTCTCCGCCGAGGTCCTCGCGCTCAGACAAGGACCTTGGGGACGGAGGAAGCGGCAGAAGGCGGCCGCGGGCCGGCGGGAGGAGCCACGCGTGAGGACACACCCAACACGTTTTGTAATAGACTAGCAACACTTCACTCCGGAGAATTATTTATCCTTCGACGAGATAAATCCTGCTGTCAGAGAAGGTTTCCATTTTTAAAGATCTAGTTAATTAAGGTGGAAAACATATATGCTAAAGGAAAGAACCATGACATTTTTTTTTCTTCCTTAAACTTGAACACCAAAAAAAAAGAACACACCACACACACACACACACACACACACACACACACACACACACACACCTGGGGATAGCTGGACATGTCAGCATGTTAAGAAGAATTTATGAAATAATGCAATTCTGATATATTCATTCTAAAATTCAAGAGTGCAATCTTGTTTCAAATATAGTATATTGTCTATTTTTAAGGCCTCATCTGGTCTCTGTTTTAATAATTTGTTTGTCAGAAGACCCTGAAGTAACACCTAGGTCTTTTTTGAAAGTCTCTAAATTCAGAATCATTTTTTAATTTAAAGTTCTAAGATAATTGTTACTGCAAACATTTTATTTTAAAACGTTGATAGACTGATACTTCTTGGAAGAAAATGTAAAATATCAAACACTGGTTATCACTTGTGATAGGAAAGAGAATATTCAACCTGTCGTTATTTCTCGTTAGAAATGTGAACCTTCAATATCTGTCGTAGTCAATGACACTCCTTCACAATTACTATGAAAGGGAAATCGCTCATGGATGCTGTGCATCACTTTCAGATTTATAATTGTTTTCACCCTAAAATAGGGCATTAGTTGAACTTTGGAGTTCTAAACAAAATCCTGTAGGTTTTTACAATTCTGCCCCACGTGTTCAGACACGCTCTCTCTTGCTGACAACACCGACTTCCGTGTCCAGTGTCGGGGGGGTGGGCAGGCGACTTCGCGCTGACGGCGGCCACAGCAGAAAACGTGTTCCCCATCCAGTCATAACTGCTGCATTCGCTCCAGCCTTTGCGTAGAGATGGTGGCATCCTGTACACGTGCCTTAGATGTGACTTGCTGCTTCTCAACCCCAGCTTTGTGTTCCCCGTGATTCCAGAAGGCGATGGTTCAGCCAGACTCTCTCTTGACCACTAACTAGACCCTTGCCTGCCCGGGGGCCCTCCCACAGCCCCGTCCGCCGGGCCCCCAGGAGCCTCCGCCGCTTCGTCATCCCAGATTCCAAATCTCTCGGGCCCACGGGCGCAGGCAGTGCCGGGCAGGAGCTGCGCTTCCGTGTCCCAGGTGCGGGCGCCCCCACGCCCGCCGCGGGGCCCTCTGAGCATTCCAGAGACCGCCACCCCGGGCCGCAGAGCTAGGCCACAGGCGTCCCAGGGCCACCCTCTGGCAGGAAGGGCGGCCCCGGGGCCTGTCGTCCGGCCCGCGCAGGCCTGGGGCGCCTCTCTCCCCGTTTCCCTTCTCTCAATGGTCCAACTGTGAAGAGCGGGCCTGCCCTGCGCCCCCGCTATGCACCCCGCTCCATGGGTGCTCTTATACTGATGGGTGCTACACGTGACGGGTGCTTCTTAGGCGAAACCAACGTGTGTGAGCCGCGCATCTGTGCCCGCGTCCAAAAGACGCGCCCACGGCGGGCCAGCGGGGCCGCGCGCCCCAGACTGCCTGCCGCGGGCTGCCGGCGGCCGCGGGGGGCGGCCAGGGGTGCCCGGCGGCCCCGCGTCTCTGGTGCTGCCGACCGCCCTGGGTGTGCCTTCGCCCCAGTGCCTGCTGGAAGCACCTCCTCTCCACTGCGTCCCCGGGCTTCCATAAGTGACCTCATGGGTTCCCAGCACCCGCCCGCACACCCGCCGGCAAGTTACCACTCCGTCGTCTTCATCTCCATGTCTTTCCCTCCCCGCACCTCCCCCCCCAACCCCGCATTGCGTTGAGGGCGGATTGGCGTCCTCGGTTCTGCCCCCGGGTCCTCACGGAGGAGGGGCTCCTGCAGTTGCTGCGGGACCACTGCTCCCTCGAAGGTGCCTGGACTCCCGGGGAGGGGGGCCGCCCGGAGGCCCCCACCTGGCCTCCAGAGGGTGTTCCCGGGAGGCCAGAGGTGACTGATAGGGACCGCCTGCCACTTCCTCCTGCTTCACTAGAAGGACGGACAATACTGACATAAGCAGCATTCCGTTCTGTTGTAAAACAGTTCTTTCCCCACCCTGGGTGGGGAGCCTGTTGGCAGCACCCCAGAAGCATCTGGCCGGGGGCGGGGGCGCTTTCCAGGAGCTCCTTCTAGTGGGAGATGCCCCTTACCCCCACCCCGGGAGCCGTGGGAACCGGCTCACTGTGCCCGGGGCGGACGCTGGGACGTGGTGGGAGCTTCAGGCCGTGGTGACAGTCAGCAGGAACCCGCGGCCACGCAGGGGGGCAGCCCTCTCATGCTCCATCTGATGTTGGGCGCCCTCCGGGCCCTGGTGACAAGGGATGGATGTGGGACGCGGCACGCGGGTGCATTTTTCACATTAACTCAGTGGCAAGTTCCCCACGGAACCAGCCGTTCCAGTGCTGTAGAGGAACCACGGTGAGTCCCACTCAGGGTTGCCCCACCTGCGTCCCGGCCCGTTGCCTGGCGTGGAAACGGAGACCCGCTGGGCCTCTGTCATGGGTTTGGCACGGACACAGCAGGGACTCCTGTGAGTTGTCCGAAGGCCCGTCCCACGGGGGGCGGCACGGTCACTGCAGGTGGGCGAGGAGGGCCGCCGTCCACCCACCAGCCCCGGAGCCCCGCTGCCAGCTGAGCAGGCAGCTCCTGGCCGGCGGCCCCCTTGCCCTCCAGTCGCCCCCTCCATCCTGGAGGTGGGCTCCACCAGGCCCTCAGGTGGCAGCAGGGGGCCCACGTGGCCACCCTGGCTGGGAAGGGGCAGCCAGTCTCCGGACAGCTCGTCTCCCACAGGGTCCCCAGCCGCCTGGGGGCCCGCGTCCCCGTCGACCCCCCGGCACTGGGTGTCGAGGGGACGGTCTCCCGTGCCAGGCCTGGCATCCAGCCTGCAGCCCGTGGGCAGCCGGCTGAACCCTTAAACACAGCAGGCGCAGGCCCCTGAGTGTGCCCCAGGGGAACACACCTCCAGCCGCCCAGGCCCACTGCGCCTCCCCGCCCGCGCTCAGAGGGGCGACCGTCACCCCGAGCTGGGCGCGGACCGCTCTAGCCCCAGCGTCTCCACCTGTCCTCGCGGCGCAGGCCAGGGGCCAGGAGGCTCGTGGGGCTCAGCCACACCGCCGCCCTCCGAAACCCACCCCTCTGCTGGTGCTGACCGCCAGGGCTGAAAAGGGCTCGGGCAGAGCTGGAAACCCTGCTTGGTAACTTCTAGTCCAGATCGTCACTGACCGGGCCGCCGAGAAGGGCTGGGGGAAGCCAGGCGCTCCTTCGTTCTGTGACCTGATGTTGGGTCCGGGGGGGGGGGGGGAGTCCGTCACCGTCTGCTGCTCAGCCCAAGACCATGGTTCTGCCTTCTGTTCGCAAATCTCGATAGCTCTGTTTCTTCCAAAGTAGATCATGTCCCCGCCCGAGGGTCCAGGTCGGACGGGGTCAGCTCGGGGCTGCAGCCAGGGCAGCTGGCCCGGCCATCTCTGCTGGCGGTCGGGCGGCGCTGGTTGCCCCCGGGGAGCTGGGGGTGGAGGTGTTTTCTGCTGGCCTCGACGAGCCGGGGCGCGGGGGGCCGGCCCCATCAGCAGAGGCCCGAGTGAGTGGCCCGAAGCAGGGCTCGCATTTCATTTCTGCTGCTGCTGCTGTGTCTAGTCTGTCTGTGAACTCGCAGCTAAAGAGGTGGAGTCCAGGATGGCTGCACCACTCCTGCAGTTAGTGGTGATCCGTTCCCAACCAGTCCCCTTAGACCAGTAAGATAACTTCCACAGCAAACTCAACGACTTAATTGGTAAACACAAAAAGCTGGCATCATTTTCCAGGATTTCTATGAGAATTACCTGTAGAGTTAACAGAGTCTGTGGTCAAGAAAGTGTACATCCACATAGACACTTTTGAGAATCGGTTCTTTCTCTGATGGCACACCTCTGCGTTCAGTTCTCTTACCCAAAACAAAGACCAAAGAAGGCCAATCTCTCATGTGACTCTGTATTTTTAATCTGCCTGTTTTAAAAAACTTAAAAAAATTTGCGTCTGTACAACCGCTCGCTGTGAGGACCCATCTTGACAGTCCAAGTGATTGTGACCAGTGATCATGTCCCGTGTTCTGCTCTTCTGAGAAAAAAACACAAAAGGACCGTGTAAGTTATTGCCCAGCAATAATCATGTTGTTAACTGTGGGTCAACAACATGTCTGACTTCCTGATAGCATTATTATGTTTGATATTTTTGTTTACTGTATATCGTGTATGGTTTTATTTGGTATTTATTTGTGTTTTGAGGTCTTGCAACGTTTTTGTGTTCCTGATGCTAATAACTGAAGTCTGTAAGAGTGTAGAATGCCCAACTTTGAAATGCTGAAACTCTCGTTAGAGGAAAATAAACCTGATTGAGGAGTCTCGGTTTCTTTCTCAGCTCACTCACGGGGCCCCGCACCACGGGGCCAGCCTCCCCGGTGGTCACGGGGGTCCAGCCCTAGCGCAGGAAGCCCTGCTCCTCCCACGAGGCTCCCCCCGAGTCAGCAGGCGTGGGGGGCTGCCTGGCTCCGCCCAGCCCTCCCCACCACCCCTGCTCCTGCGCCACCCCACAGCCGTGTGGCCCCCCAAACCCACCCTGCGTTCTGCCGTCTCCATGTGGCTGGCTTGTGGGGCATTGGGGCCTCGCGGGGGTGCTTCAGGTGAGGACTGACGGCCTCTGCATCCCCCTCCACGCAGCATCAGTGCTGCCCCGGCGGCCACCCGCATCCCGTGTCCCTGCAGAGCTCCAGCGGAGCTCTGGAGCCTGGGTCACTCCATCAGACTCTGGAGGTTGAGGGGAAGCTGTGAGGGGCCCGAACCCCGCACCCAGCCTTGTTCCTGAGCAGCCCCAGGACCGCAGGCGGGGCCGCAGAAGGCAGAGCTCAGAGACCCAAGATCTGAGAACCGCAGGGCAGCTGGCCCCGGGCAGGGGTTCGGGGCTGCGGGCAGGGCCCCCGCTCCAGGCACCGCTGTTTCATCTGCTCCCAGACATTCGTGAGGCCCCACGAGACCCAGGGCAGGGGCACGGGGGAGGGGGGACACGCTCCTCAGTGGGGCCCACACCCCTGGGAGAAGCGCCTCACGGTGACCTCAGCCCACTGGACGGGGTGGGCGGCCTGGACGTGGGCTCCATCATTCAGCTGCTAGTCCTCCCGCCATCGACGGCATGGGGGCAAGAGGGACCCTTGGTGGGCACAGGGCCCCCCGACTCCCTGCCGAGTTTGGAGCCTGGTCACCTGTACTCGGCCCTCGGGTCCAGTCGCTTCTTGCTGCCCGGCCGGTCCCCGGGGTGGCTCCCCTGGGCCCAACGGCCCGTGGTGTTTCCCCTGATGGACCGCACCCCCCCAGACAGAGGCCGCGGGGGCAGGCGACAAGGTAACCCCCGCGGGAGGGGGCGGGCAGGCAGGACAGTGCGGGCCCCTGACCGACCCTTGCCAGAACCCTCCCCAAGGTGGGGGGCTCAGCGACCCACTGGGGGCAGTCTCCCAGGTGTCGTCTGCCCGGCGTCCGCAGGTGGAGAAGGGGCGGGCTGGCCAGGACTTAGGCGCTCCCGGGGCGCCCCTCACACGCCCGCCGCTCCCCCAGGCTGTAAGCAGGTACTGCTGCCTGGCTCTGCAGGCAGGGGAGGAAACGGGCCAGCTGACCCGCCGGCCCACAGCACCCACACCGGGCACAGCCTGCATCCGAGCCTCCGTCTGAGCCTCCCCCAGCCGCCATGGCTGAGCCGCCAGCCGCCCACCAGGCCCTCAGGCTGACAGGTGACCAGCTCAGCCCCTTCCAAGCCGGGCGGAGACCCTGTTCACTCTCTCCCGTGCTCCCCAACGTGCATGTGGAGCCCAGCCCCCAGCACGCCCCACCCACCTCTGCACGCTCCTGCCTCAGGCCCTTTGCACCAGCTGTTTCCACCCAGGTGCGGCTGGCTAGCTGCTCCTCACAGAGGCCTGCCAGGCCACCGTGCCTGAGGGCCCTCACACGCCCTGCCCCTGAAGGCCTGGCGCCAAGCCGGGTGTGGATGAAGGAGTGGCCCACCGAGAGGCCCAGAGGTTAGAGGGAGGCTGCAGGCCACAGGGAGGAGTTTCCCAGGGCTCAGAAGCCCTGGGCTGGCAGGACTGAGCGGACCCGCAAGGCCTGGGAGGTGCCTGGCCGGCCTTGGGGGAGGGCCAGCCTTCCCTCCCCCTCGTGAATATTTTGGAGGTCTGGTGTTCCAGGCAGTTCCCGGCAGTGTGACAAAGCCCTGGGAGCCGCACAGGGCAGCGGTGAGTGACAGACGCTGACAGTGGGTGTGTGTGTGGCCAGGGTCGGGGGGTGGCCCTGTGCCACCTGAGAGAAGGGGGCCCTGCAGATGGGGGTCATCCTCACCCCGCCCCCCCGGATCCAGGAACCGAACTGTGCAAGCCGGAGCCTCGGGCCCTCCAGAGGGACACTGAGGCCCAGAGAGGAGCAGGAATCCGCCCAAGGTCACACAGCTAGTCAAGGACAAAAATGCCGGAGAAGGAGCTGGGGAGCTGGCCTGGGGGTGGGTCTGTGCCCACAGAGTCGCGGTGCGGGGGGAGCCTGTGGACCATGGCTGCGGGCAGGGGGGCCACCCCCACCCCAGCCAAGGGGCGCTGCAGTGGCTGCCGCAGCCACGGGACTGGCGCTCAGCCGGAAACAGGACCCTCCGAGGGTGTGCTGTGGCCTCCGGGGGCGCTCCAGCTCTGCCTGGGGAAGGTGACTGCAGAGGGCAGTCAAGCCAAGACAGAGCCAGACAGACACGGGGACCCTGGACCCGCCGGTGCCGAAGCAGCTGCGCGGTGAATCTCCTAGTTGCTGGGAGCAGCTCCTCGGGATGTGCGTTTTTTCTCCCTTCAGTTGGAGTCCTGACCAGTCGGAAAGCACGTGCGCACCTCTGTGCGTGTGCGTGTCTGGGGCCTGCGCGACTGCAGGCTTCCGGAGATCACAGGCCACCCGCGCTGTGGTCCGGCCACTCCTTGCTGCGTCCCTGCTGCTGGCTCATCCCGGGGGCCCTGTGGCGGCTCTGGGTCAGGGCCGCGCCGGCCTGCTGCCTCGCCGTGGGCACCGCTCCGGGCTGGCCTCCGACACCTGGACGCTGTCCTGCCTCCGCTCAGGGTGGCGTGCTGGGCAACAGACGCTCCTACCCTGAGCCCAGCAGCCCCGGCTCCTGTTCTGCCCCTTTCAGCCCGACCTGGAACTGCAGCTGTGACCTCATACTTCCAGTCTGGCTTTAACACCATGTCTTCCAGGAAGCCTGCCTTGACTGCTGTGGAGGATGGAGCTTCCCGTCAGCCCTACAGGTGACCAAAGTCAAACTCAGGACCACAAAGACCACTTTCCCCATCCCAGGCTGGACTGGGGGCCAACCCGCCAGGCAGATCCTGCAGCGCTGAGCTCCTGAGTGCCCCGTCCCACCCAGGAGAAAGGGTGGGACAAGCTGGGGGGCTCGCTCCCTCCCTCCCAGCCAGAGAAGTCCCTGTCCCACGGCAGAGAGTGATCCGAGTGCCCCCAGCGGGGGGCTCCATCCTTGGATGAAATACCTCGTGCCGGCGAGAAGCAGAGACCAGTCAGAGAGAAAAGCCCTCAGGACAGAAGGTCTGCAGGTGAGGGTGGCCCAGAGACAGGCAGGGGCAGTCGCTACCCTTCACCCCTCACTCCGCCTACACACCCACCTCCACAGTCTACCCTTTGACCCGTCCTTGCATATTATTCATCAGCCACCAGGGCATCCTGAAGCCAGGGGCCCCACCATTCCTTTCCCTTCCATCAACCATAACCAATCAGGCATCATGCATTGGTCTCCCACCATCCACCGATCACCCCATTCATCTCGCCATGCATTCACAGCCCGTCCCCTAACAATCACTTCACCATCCACCCGGTCACCCATAAACCCGCCATCCAGTTTACCAAGCCCCATCCATCTGCCCACCCCCTCCCTCTCTGCCATCCCATCATCTTTCCACATCCTCCATCCTCCACCCATTCACCCACCCTGCACTCATTCACTCTGCTCACCTGTCCACCCACCCATCCATTTATATCTGGTCATCACTCTATTCGCATCCAGCCAGCCACCACCATTCTACTGAACACCCAGGTTCATTCACCTGCATCCCGTTTGCCATTCATTTATCTGCCATCAATTCATTCATCCACCATCCATTCCCATCCTATCACCATAAAAATATCCACAAACTTTTTTTCATCATTCAGGTATGACGTAAATCAAATCCCACTATACAGGGGAAGTGACTGATTGAAGGAATTACATATATATATTGTTTTAATATATGTATAAAATATACAATATAATATATAACATATATTTATATATATTCATAAATATATAATTATATTTATATATAGATATATATTTATATATTATATAATATATTATATAATATAATATTTATGTAATATGTATAATACACATTATATAAATATATATTCTGTATATTACAAATATATTATATATAAAATATTATATTCTATATTATATATAGAATATATAAAACATATATAATATATAAATATATAATGTATATAATATATATTTTATAATATATATGTCATATATACTACATATATGTACATATACATGTTTTACATATAATGTGTATACATATATATATATATTACATATTTATATTATATATATTATATATATTATATATTACATATATATAATGTAATATAAATTATATATTATGTACAATATACATTATATAACAATATATAATTATATGATATATATATTATATATTACATAGTATATATTTAATATATCAAATATTCAATATATATTATATATAATAATGTATTAATTATATGTAATATATAAAATAATATATATTGAGGGTTGTGATGGAATTATATATTTATGAAAATATATTATGAAATATATTATAAAAATATATTATGAAAATATATATAAATGAAATTATATATATTGGATATTCAATATATAATATATATTATATTTTGTATATATTATATAATATAACATAACTATATAATAAATAATATATTATATATTATATATTATAATTATATGATAGCCAATATATGATATATAATAAATAATATATACTATATACTATATGATATATAATATATAATATATGTGTAATATATATGTATATATGTATATATTACATATATTTATGTATTTATTATATACATATAATATACAATGTATAATATTTTGTTTTATATACTGTATATAGTATATATATAATATATTATATGTTTTATATAGGTTATATATATACATATAGATTGTGTATATATATATATAGAGAGAGAGAGAGAGAGAGATTCAAGGAATTAGATCTGATAGACAGAGTGCCTGAAGAACTATGGACGGAGGTTCGTGACATTGTACGGGAGGCAGTGATGAAGACCATCCCCAAGAAAAAGAAACGTAAAAAGGCAAAATGGTTGTCTGAGGAGGCCTTACAAATAGCTGTGAATAGAACAGAAATGAAAGGCAAAGGAGAAAAGGAAAGATATACCCATATGAATGCAGAGTTCCAAAGAATAGCAAGGAGAGAGATAAGAAAGCCTTCTTCAGTGATCAGTGCAAAGCAATAGAGGAACACAAAAGAATGGGAAAGACTAGAGATCTCTTCAAGAAAATTAGAGATACCAAGGAACATTTTATGCAAAGATGGGCACAATAAAGGACAGATATGGTAGGGACGTAACAGAAGCAGAAGATATTAAGAAGAGGTTGTAAGATTACACAGAAGAACTATACAAAAAAGATCTTCATGACCCAGATAATCACGATGGTGTGATCACTCACCTAGAGCCAGTGAAGTCAAGTGGGCCTTAGGAAGCATCACTACGAACAAAGCTAGAAGAGGTGATGGAATTCCCGTTGAGCTATTTCAATTTCTAAAAGATGTGAAAGTGTTGCACTCAATATGTCAGCAAATTTGGAAAACTCAGCAGTGGCCACAGGACTGGAAAAGGTCAGTTTTCATTCCAACCCCAAAGAAAGTCAATGCCAAAGAAACTTCAAACTACCACACAATTGCCTTCATTTCACACGCTAGCAAAGTAATGCTCAAAATTCTCCAAGCCAGGCTTCAACAGTACGTTAACAGAACTTCCAGATGTTCAAGCTGGATTTAGAAAAGGCAGAGGAACCAGAGATCAAATTGCCAACATCCGCTGGATCATCGAGAAAGCAAGAGAGTTCCAGAAAAACATCTATTTCTGCTTTACTGACTATGCCAAAGCCTTTGTATGGATCACAGCAGACTGTGGAGAATTCTTAAAGAGATGGGAATACCAGACCACCTGACCTGCCTCTTGAGAAACCTGTATGCAGGTCAAGAAGCAACAGTTAGAACTGGACATGGAACAATGGACTGGTTCCAAATAGGGAAAGGAGTATATCAAGCCTGTATATTGTCACCCTGCTTATTTAACTTATATGCAGAGTACATCATGAGAAATGCTGGGCTGGATGAATCACAAGTGGAATCAAGATTGCCGGGAGAAATATAAATAACCTCAGACACGCAGATGACACCACCCTTATGGCAGAAAGTGAAGAAGAACTGAAGAGCCTCTTGATGAAAGTGGAAGAGGAGAGTGAAAAAGTTGGCTTAAAGCTCAACAGAAAACTAAGATCATGGCATTTGTTCCTATCACTTCATGGCAAATAGATGGGGAAACAGTGGAAACAGTGTCAGACTTTATTTTTCTGGGCTCCAAAATCACTGCAGATGGTGACTGCAGCCATGAAATTAAAAGACGCTTGCTCCTTGGAAGGAAAGTTATGACCAACCTAGACAGCATATTATAAAGCAGAGACATTACTTTGCCAACAAAGGTCCGTCTAGTCAAAGCTATGGTTTTTCCAGTGGTCATGTATGGATGTGAGAGTTGGACCATAGAGAAAGCTGAGCCCCAAAGAATTGATGTTTTTGAACTGTGGTGTTGGAGAAGACTCTTAAGAGCCTCTTGGACTGCAAGGAGACCCAACCAGTCCATCCTGAAGGAGATCAGTCCTGAATATTCATTGGAAGAACTGATGTTCAAGCTGAAACTCCAACACTTTGGCCACCTGATGCCAAGAATTGACTCATCCAAAAAGACCCTGATGCTGGGAAAGATTGAAGATGGGAGGAGAAGGGGATGACAGAGGATGAGATGGTTGGATAGCATCACCAGCTCAATGGACATGAGTTTGAGTAAACTCTGGGAGTTGGTGATTGACAGGGAGGCCTGGCTGTAGTCCATGGGGTTGCAGAGAGTTGGACATGACTGAGCGACTAAACTGAACTGAATTCATGCAGGTCAACAAGCCATCCGTACATAGACACATCCATTTAACACTGACAGTTTAATTTTCACCCACCAACCATTCATTTATCCAATCACCATTCTACCTTCCACCCTTCCACTATTCTTCCAGCGACCGTCCACCATCTATCACCTATCTTCCAGTCTACTCTATCCATCCATCCACTGTCTGTGATCATCCATTTAGCCATCCATCACCCATGAACAGCTATCTGCATTCACCTGCCACTCTTCACATCTGTTCACCACCAACCACTGAGCCTCTGTCCACCATCCACCATCTAGTCATTCATGCACCTCTCTACCTCCAACACTCATCAATCACACACCATTCTCCACCCACTGTCACTCCATTCCTGTCCGCTCAGCATTTCCCATCCGTCCAGCAGCCAGCGCAGTGCCATCCAGGGTCACCTGCGCACCGTCCTCCACACACCGGACACCAGGTTCCAGCCATCTGCCACCGTCCGCAGCCCAGCAGCCTGGGAGGCGAGAGGGCCCTGCCTGGATGCAGCCCGCGCAGGCAGCTGGGAGCTGCCCCGGCTGCCTCTGGGGCAGGGAGGCGCCCCGCCCAGCGCACCGGTTCCTTGGGAAGTGGTCCCCACAAGCCCCCTTTCTGAGCGCCCAAGGCCCTCAGGTCCCGGAGCCGGGTGTGTGGGAGGGCCCGGGAGTCGCCGCGGGCGGGTCGCAGGGGCAAGTGTAAGCCTCCGGCCGCCCCACCCCGCCCGGTCACGTGGGCCCCGCGGGGCAAAGTCTCCGGGTCCGCGACGCCGAAGGCCGGCGGGATGGGCGCGCCGGGCCGGGCGCTGCTGTGGCTGCAGCTGCTGGGTAAGGGGTGGGGGGCGCGCCGGGGCCCCGACGCGCCCGGAGACACATT